>JAQIXA010003867.1:0-12798 GCA_034699045.1 Nanhermannia cf. coronata Gr-Ori-00579 | reverse complement strand
GGCATTGACCTACTTACGCGAATATTTATCCAGTAGTAAGTTTGTAGGGCAAGTACGCAAATTCTTGTATGTCCCTTAGTACATGACCATAGTATTACATATGCACTAATACATAAGTACTACCTAGTAGGTAGTATTCTAACAGCATTTGAATTTGCTATATTTTTTTTTATTTTTGTAGCTTGTAAAATTACAATTAAAATATATTTTTACGGATATATAAGTACCTATGTAGATATTAGATAGGTACTACAGTATAGATAACCTACCTAGTATAGATAATCTGTATTTTCATACTAATCTTTATGCATACCTAATATACTAAACCTAAACTACCTAATTGAACAACATACTTACATTTATTTACATTTTCTAGTGTATCTAATCTACAGTCGTACAGATAACAGATACGACAGTACGATATTGTATCTACCTATTTATTTATTTAAGTTTTAGAGATAGAGATACGATATGACCTATGCCTACATTTTTACTTGCTTTATTTTAAACTTGTAGAAAAAGTACGAGTAGGGTATAAGCTCGTACGAGTATAGCTCCTAGCTACGCTCTACGATACGAAAGTGAAAGTTATTTTGCATTATAATCATAACAATCTTATCTCAAACTTCAACTTCAAACTCAAAGAGCAAATTATTTGCTTTTTGAAATTTTGCAATTTTTTTTGCAACTTGTATCATTCCACTAATCTTAAAGATAATTCAGAATTTAAATATATAAATCAAGTAAAAATCTGATGATTCTGACTTATGAATTGAATTGAACTGGGTTGGAGTTGGAGTACTTGGAGTAGGAGTTAGATATTTGTTTGGCTAGGTAAATATTTTAGCCGAGATTACCCCAAGAAAATTATTAACCTACGACTTGGACTTGACCTACGACATTAGTGACATTACATACAAGTACAAGCAGTAAGAGATGGTTTATAATTTCGCTTTGTGACCAAGGAAAGAAACATCTCAAATTATGCAAAACTCAATTAGTACATTTCCTGAGATTTATCTCAATTTTAGTCAACTGACCACGACTTTCCCATTGCATTACCTTAGCATAGCATTATGCAGTTGTTGTGTTCTTTTGTTCAATTACAAATATCTCTACAATAGTATCCTACAGTTAGTCCTATTGACTCAAGTCAAAGTCGTCAAAATTAAGGCAAAAATGGATAATAGAATACAAAAGATCCGAGTTCGAGATCCCGGTCTGTTCATTGATGAAAATGACAATAGTATGCTGTCAGAGATTTCGACAAATATTTCATCAACATCATCTGAATCATCGGCTTCAAATTCAAATATAGGTCAGAAAATTTCAAGAAAAGATTCCAAGAAAGTTTGGACAAAATCGGATGATTTCAACAAACAAGAAATTGAAAATGAAACGAAACGCGACAAAAATAAAGGGTAAATTAAAAAACCGTAAATATCTATTTTATGTAGGTATTTGAAAAAAAATGTGCTATAATGCAATTTGTTTTGGTCTGTTCTTGCAGTTTTTCTCACAGCCCTAATAAATAAATTAGATATGTGCCTTTAAAACTTTAAATACCCGACTTATAAGTAATTGAAATTAGAACTTGAGAAAAACCTGAAATTCCTAAATTACAGATTATGCAGAATTATGTAGAGCATTACAATGACATAATTTAAAAAAATTCTAGATGGATATCCTGGCTACAATGGAGTCGACCTACTGATGAGCTCTTATTTGAAATTGAAAAAAATATACTTTGCAGTAAGTGACTTGTATTATTTATAATTTATAATTAGATAATTATACCCTACTATACGTTACTAGCTATGCTATTGAGATGCCTTAAATAATTTGCAATTTTTGCAGATATCAAAAGTGAGTATAAGATTCGCTATATCAATATCGGAAAAGTTGTTGGTGATCAGGATAATTTTATCTCAACTCTTTCAATAAATGAGCATTTGGCTAAAACTCAAATCCCACTTGTTCTATGTCATGGCTTGGCGAGTGGAAAAGCCCTATGGTAAATTATTTACAAAAATTATCACTCGGATATATTATGCTAATCTTATAATAATTTTTAGGGCTTTAAATCTTGATGGATTGTCTGAAGGTAGAGCATTATTTGCATTTGATCTACTTGGATTTGCTCGGTCAAGTCGACCCAATTTTTCATTGACTCCAGATCTAGTTGAACAAGAATGGGTCAAGTCAATCGAAGAATGGAGAAAAGCCATGGGCTTTGAAAAAATGGATTTGGTAAAGTACCTGATAATAATACCATATTAACCACAATTGCTAAAGATCTCTTAAAATCTTTTAAAATTCATAAAAATCTAGATAGGTCATAGCCTTGGAGGATATTTATCCTTCTCATATGCACTATCCTATCCAGAAAGAATATCGAGTTTGATTTTAGTTGATCCTTGGGGTAGGTCTAAAATAAATTTATTTATTTTACGTAGCTAGCTAGCTAGCTAGTAATACATATACTGATTCTTTTATAAAAATTTATAGGTTTCAATGCTAGACCAAATGGCATTCAAGATATGGTTAGAGTACCATTAGGTAAATTAATTTCTAAATTCTATATCTAAACTATATTAGGTAGGTACCTAATATACTTGCTAAAGATGTCAATACTAAAAAACTTAATACTTTAAATATCATTATTTTCTAGTTCGTCGATTAGGTGCGAAAGTTTTGGAACCATTTAACCCATTACGTAAGTCCATATTTTTAACATAATATTTAAATCAAACATTTCAGAAATATTAAATTCAATCCTTAATAAATCTATTTTATCTGCATCTGCATCTGCAGTTGTTCCAAGATTATTGGGCAAGCTTTTAGGTAATTTACAAATACATCGTAATTTGCACAAAATCACTAATAAAACTTAAAAACGTAATTTTTCAACTTTTATTATTAGGTCAAAAGTTGATTGAGTATGTTAGGAGAGATTTGATAAGTAAATTTGAGGATTTATTGAATAATGATGCAAAAGAAAGAATTGGTCGATATATTTATACTTGTAATGCATTACATCCTACGGGTGAAAGTGGCTTGTAAGTTTTCAGAATAATAAAATAAGACAAATAGTATATAATGATCGTTCTTATGAAATTTTAAAAATTTAGTCATGCAATGATGCAGATGTTTGGATGGTCTAAAAATCCTATGCATAATAGAATACATTTACTTGATGGTAAGGTCCCATATATTGTAGATATACCTAATTATTTTTTAAAATCTAACTGGTAATCTGTTCTTTCTTTTCTGTGCTAAAATATTTCGTTGATTTGATAGGTAATGTTAATCTAACTGTGATATACGGGTCAAAATCTTGGGTTGATCATTATCCTATTGAAAAATTTCGAGAATTGAGACTCGATATTTGTTTTGAAGGACATATCTTAGAGGTAAAAATATGATTATGCTTATACTATGCTTTATGAATGATATAAGAGGTAAAATATCTATGAAATTTCAGGGGACACATCATGTTTATGCAGACCAAGCTGAGGAGTTTACCAAAATTGTAAAAAGTGTATGTGCTTTCTCTAATAATAAGAATAAGCGAGATCGAGAACGAGAAAAAATCAAAATTACAAAAGAGCGTTCTTTAAGAGATTTTTAGTTAGTAATGGCTTGATCAATATCATGACTAGATTTAATTGAGTTGCGATAAAATCTACAATATTATCTACAATTTACAATATAAGATAAAATAATTACTCGTATATTAAACCGAGAGAATATAGAATCTTTAAAAAAAATTGTTAAATTATTTCGAAATTTTAAACAAAAGTAGGGTACCTATAAAATAAATTTTCAGTAAATAATAAATAACTCTTCAATAAAATAAATAATGAACTATGAACTAATGGTAAGTAGATAACTATGTAAGGTACAAAATTAGGATTTTTCGCATTAATAATTCTCTGATAGTGATATCGTAACTCGACTATATAAAAAAAACCTATTTTTTACGAAAAATGTTCCTAAGAGCATCATCAATTGATGGATATCTAAATTTAAAACCTGTTTCCAGTGTTCGTTTTGGTAAAACTTTTTGACCCTCAGTCATTATTTTAGCTCTCTCGGCATTAAACATCATATTGAGCACAAAAACTGGCATCTGAAATAAATTGTAAAATATTTTAATTCTGAGATTAGGGACTAGATACAAATAAATAATATGTATAGGTAAAATTATTTTAGTACTGGTATTAATGTAGGCCTGAACATCGCTTTTCCAAGTGCTTTAGAAAATTCTTGATTCTTGATGATTTGAGGTGCTACTCCGTTGAAAACTCCTTCAGATTTGGAGTCATTTAGAAGATGGAAAAAAAGTTGAATAAGGTCATCCAAGGAAATCCACGGGAAAAAGAAATTTCCATCACCAATCGGTCCTCCTAAACCGAAGAAAAAGGGCAGGTACATTTGCTTAATAACGCCGCCATTTCGTCCAAGAACAACACCTATAAAAATTAAGCATATTTGTAAAATTACTGTATATTTTATAAAAGTCATTTATATTATTTATCTACCTGAACGAATAATGATTCTCCTAACTTGTTTACTACAATCTGCAGATAAAATAGAAGCATTTTCCCAATCTGTTGCTAATTTTGACAAAAAATCAAAGTCCCCACCTGGACTACTTTCATCATATTCTATTTCATTATCTGGTTTATAATATCCAACACCTGATATTGAAATAAATGCTTCGGGTTTTATACTTACTTGTTCAATTGATTTTGTTAATAATCTTGTTGTGTTCACACTACAATCAGGGATATTAGATAAGATTCAATTTTTTGTAAAAACATCAAAATGTACAATAAAATTATGTCACTTACCGACTACTAACCACATTCTGTTTAAATCCAGGATTCTAAAAACATAAAAAACGAGGATTTAAGTACCACTGATAATTCACCATTTATTTTTTTTTAAACTTACCCAAAGCTTTTTCATATCAAAAACATTCTGACCAGTTAAATTAAATACAGCTTTGACATTAGGTAATCCATTTCTTTCTAGATCATCCTAAAATATTATAAAACATAAACCAACATTATTAATAAAAAGACCTTTAAAATTTATAAAAACCATAACTTATATACCATTCCATGCATTGACATGACAAGGTCTCCAGTATAAAAATAATACCTAGATAAAATTAATAAGAGTAATTACCCAATTCATAGTATAACCAGGCCCAGGTTTCCTCGAAATAACATAAACTTTATATCCATTCTGATGAAATAAGTTTTTCAGTGCTGACCCAATAAAACCAGTACCACCGCCTAAAAAGCAAAAACACACAATTAGTAATTACCTAGTTAAAATTAGAGCTAACTTTTATTCTAATTATTTAGTTTAAAAAGTAGTTAATATATTTTTAGATTTTAGACTATTAAAAAATAAAAATATAAATACGGTTAGCTTTTAAAATACCAATATAATACCAATGCAAAGGGTATTTTGGTTTGGTCTCACTTTTTTGCACCATTTCATTATTCGATGTTTTTTTTTATTTATAGAACTATTTTGGGAAAATTTTCGAAAAAATCGAAAAATTTATTTTGTCGAAATGCATTCAATTAATCTAAGGGGTCAGAAATTGACCACAAACACTAATTTGGAACCCTAAAGCTAAAGTGACCCGCAAGGTGTTTAGGACTTCATTATTTAAATGAAGTCCTAAACACCTTAACCTTAAACCTTAGCCTTAAGCAAACATAACTCCCTTTTAAGGGAGTTAAGGTTAGGTGTCTGTGGCGAAAAGTTGGACTTAACGGGTCGGAAATCAAATGTTGGTCCTTTGGTAAAATCCAACCAAAATATACTACTATACTACATTTATTACCATACATTAAGTAGATATAACGGTAGATTATGGCTATGACATTTACCAATTAAAACAGTAAAAATTTGGGTCATAAATGTACCTAATAAACTTGTGATTTGAGTCAAAATTGGGTTTTCTGAGCTAAATAATAATGAGGATTTTGACTTTTTGTAAAAAATTAAGTCTAAAACCTAAAAGTTAATAAAACTAAAATTAAAACATCAAGCTCAAGCTATACAAATTATAAATCTATTATTCTATTAATATAATATATACCTACCATCATAAGATTTAATGAAATGAATGACACTTACCGATTAAAACAGATTTAGCAGTTTGGGCCATTTACCTAAAACTTAACTAAACTTGAGTCTATTTACTTGTGAATTGAAGTTAAAACCGTCAAAATTGGGTTTTTCTGAGCTAAAAATTAAAAATAAAAAAAACTTTAAAGTTTTTTAGAATAAAAGGGTTTTTTAAAAAATTTTTGGTATCACAAATGTGCATCAATTAGGCCATCAAAATACAAAAATATTATCACACGACCAAAAAAAATAAGCCAGCAGGCTTTTTAGCTGCTTGCTGGCTGCGTAGTAAAATAAAAAACTTAATTTTTTAAATTAAATACTCAATTAATAATTATAATTCTTAACAAAAGTAACTAATTGTTCAAAAACTGGTCAATTGACCAGGTCATAGGTCAAAACTTGGTCATTTCTACTCTACTACTTGGAGAAAATGACGATGGAATTGTTATTACGTCATATTTATCGACTTAACTTTAATTTAAGATAATTTAGACTCAAGTTTAATTGTAGCTCAAAAATAAGTTTAATAGGTCATCTTAATTTGTAAGCACATGTTGGCAAGTTGTTGGCCTGTTTCTGAGACCTGTCTGTCACTCGATTTGAGTCAAAAACAAGGTAAGATCATTTTATAAATATTTTTATGATTATTTTATTTTTATGATATTTAAAAAACCGTTGGCCGACCGGTCATGTCATGTCGTGGTCTTCTTGACCATTGTCATTGTCTAATGTCTATCTATATAAAAATCAAGATTTTAATTGGATTTCATTTTTATTCTATTGCAGATAATTAGGTGATAACTTAGTAATTAGAAATGCATCGAGCGGTTTGCCGTTTCATTCGGGGTACTTGTAGCAAATATGGGTAAAATAATTATAATATTTAAAAGTACTTTATTATATTTATTTAATTCAAGTTAGATAAACCTAATTTTGGTCTCACTTTTTTGCACCAATTCATTATTCGATGTTTTTTTTATTTATAGAACTCGTGAGCCAACAATAGCAACTGAAGAAGTTCATAAAAAGCGTCAAGAGAAGAATGAGGACTTTATACCTAAATATAATTTTGCTGATGCATTAGGTAAGTTACATAACAAATTAAATATACATAGGGTACTTATAATTTATGTTTAAAGTACCTAACCTACTATCTATTTTTTGATGATTTTGCTAATTTTTTTACTATTTTTTATAGGATTGGGAACTGGCATATTTTTAACCTATGATTTCATTCATAATCGGCACAAATATATCTGTCCATTTTCATCAAGGAGAACTCGTCAGTTAAGAAATGAAGTTGAAGATGATGCACAAAATGAAACTACTTCAACAACTACTATTTCTACAGCTTCAACGGCACCTAAGACAAAAATTAGATATGAATTTGATTTCTTTAAGAATACTTGTCTTTTTACATTGTTTGGTGGACTCAAGGCTCTTGGTCAGCCACAACTCTCGACTGCTACTTATGTAAAGACTCAACAAAGGCAGTATCACCAACATCAACTACAAAAGAAAAAATCAATTGATCGGACTCCATTTTTGAAAGAATCATTTCTATCACTAGATGAACAAGAAAAAAATGATAATTTTTCCTCAACTAATACTTCAATAACTTCGTATTCGTATGATGGCAGTGTCGGGAGTACTAGTAGTTCAAGTTTTGGTCATGATTTTGAAGATGATATTATATTTCTAAAGGAAGATACTACTTTGGCTTATAAAGAGAGACCTTTTTTACCCACAACAAAAATAACTGATCCAGCGACTTTACATAAAGCAGAACAATTTACTGGCAATTTATTAAGTTTACTTGGAGCATTCAAGTTTTTGAGCTATCCTAATAATGATTCTAATAATGTTGCAGTTGCAACTGCTACTAACCCACCTAATCACGCATTGGATATATTAAAAATGGGTTGTGAGTTTGGTTCATCAAGGGCCTTATATAATATGGGTATGTCCAAAATTTTAAAACCTGATTTACATTTAAAAGTTTAATATTGTAATTAGTAAATTTTGACTATTATTTTTACAGGTGTTGCATACGATCGTTTAAATGATCAAGTCTTAGCACGTGATTATTATAAGAAGGCTGCTGACCTTGGTACATACACAATTAATTTTTTTAAAAATAATTAAGTACCTATTTATTAGGTAATAATGATTTTAAAATTACGATCATTTTTAATTAAAAAAGGGCATCCTTTGGCGACTTTTAACATTGGTATATTTAAGCTCCGAGATGGACAAGTGAATGAAGCTGTTAAATTACTTCAGTATGCCGCAAAACACGATGTAGTTGAAGCTAAGAGCATCTTAGAAGAAATAGCAAAATAGTCGACATTATACCTACTAGTTTAATGGAAAAAGAAGTCGTAAGTTTAAGTATTTTTTATAAAAGATAACCTTTTAAAATGTAGGAAGTGTCAGTTTCATTATTTATAAATTTTCGAAATCCTAATTTTTATTAAATAGCTAATTTAGTATTATGCCTAATTATTTAAGAATCAAGAGTAAATTAATTAAGAGTTAGTCCTTTTAAAATTGAGTCGTTCATTTAATTTACACTTAAAATAGTCAAAACTTGAGCTACATTTAAACAATTTTTAAATTGCAAATGCAATTAGGTATACCTATTTTTTGTTGAAATATTTTTAAGTAGTTTTGGATGTTATTATGTTGTGAAATATTATGTACAATTTATTTTTGAGAATGTTTTTTGTTCAGTGAGATATTATGTTAATATACTTATAGATAGGTACTTAGGCACTACTTATATTTAATTAAGTCAATCAATAATTCATTAGGAGTTTAAAGTTTAAACCAAAATGTTATTTTATTATGTAACTTCTTGAAAACTTTTCTTTTTTGTTCATTATCTTATTTCTGTCATTTTAGTTTTATCAAAAGTATCTGTACTTACTTTTCAATCAGTTACCATCATAAGATCTTGACAATGCATTTACCAATTTACCTTTTAGAGTTTAAGGTTTTTATTAAGACTGTTACCTATACATATAATATACTTGTAGTACTTTACAAATAATTCGTATAACAAATATGAAAAAAGTGCTGTAGATAGTGTTAAGAACTGATAAAATAATTAACCATACTTGTCTCAACTCAAAAGTATAGAATAAATTACTTAAAAAATATACAAAAATACACTTATTAGACACCTAAATCTAAAGAAATTATTTTTTTTCGTTGCCTTATACGAGCAACTAAGGAAAGTACATTAAAATTGTTGGCATGATAATAATCTCGGATTTTATGAGCAAATTAAAAAATTGGTTTATTTAAAAATACATTAGTCATTGAAATTATATAAAATAGAAACAATAAGATCAGTTTCTACCATTCCATGTCCTTTAATTAGGATGGGACTAATTTCATCTATGAAATAATGCCTTTCCCTGATAAAAAACGTGGTTCCGATTCCGATGAGGACTTGGGTATTACAAAGTTATTTTTTTTATAAATCTGATAACTTTTTAAAAAATAATATTTTAAACTGCTTTTATTTCACAGTTGACCTTACTAAGAAAAGTAAATTTGCAAAGAGTAAAGAATCGAAGATCAAAGTAATTTGCGTTAAAGTTATTGATTTGGCCAAAAAAAGTTTAATAAATGTTTTGTTTCTTTATTAGCCTGTAAAAAAGAAAGACAAAGAGAAAAATGCTGCGACATCAATTCCATTAGGCAAAGATAAGGATCGGGATGTTAAAAGTAAAGAGACCAAAGATAATTCTGGAGAATCACTTAAGGGTGCAAAAGGCTCGAAAAGACGAGGATCACATAAGGTTAGATTATACTGTATACTTACCTTACAATACAGTTACAGTCTATCAGACTGTAACTGCCTAGCTAGTATCTACTGGTAGTAGATTATTTAGATTTGAAAAACCAATTTTGAATTTTGACCTAAAAATGCATATTGATCAAAGTTTGTTTATCGATTAGAAATAAATCTAATCTGGATATTTCGGACTATAAAATTGAGTTAATTCTTGATTTCAAAAATTTTGGAAACTTCGGGAAGTAGGCAGGGGATATCCCTGCTTCATAGTTCTTGAAATATGAGATTATAATTAGGAATTGTTTAATGATTGTTTGAAAAAATTTAAATTTCAGGAAGATAAAGAAAAGGATAAATTGAGAAGAGCTAATATCAAAGCTGAAGAAAGAGAGAAAGAGAAAGAACGTGAACGAGAATGGGAAAAGGAAAAAGAAAGAGAAAGAAGGGCAAAACACCGAACCGAACCTCAAAGACCACCACAAAGGCCACCAAAAGCTGCTGATAAACCTACTACGAGTAGACGAACAGCACAAAGTAACCTTTAATAACATTTTTCAAAGTATATGCATATAAAAATTTTACCCTGATAAAACATTATTAGGTAAACAAAATCAACTGCATAGTGCACTGCACGCGATTCAAACGGCAAAACCCTTTGTTGGTAAGTTAATTAAAGTTTAATATTAATATCAAGTTCAAAATCTTGAAAAATAAAAAATGAATTGTTTTTGTATTTCAGATGCTACTCCTGAACAAGAAAGAAAAATGTGTAAGTCCTTAATACAGGGTAATCAGGGTACATATACCTAAGTAGGGTAGGTACTTCATTTAAGATTTGTAGGTGTAGAGAATGTATAGGTGTATCTACCTACTTTATTTTTATGTTTAAAAATTATTGATCAGATCAGATTTTGAACGATTTCAAGCTTACCCTTACCTATAGGATTAGGGTACCCTACTAATATTAGATAGAGGTAGACGGTAGAGTACATGTATTATATTATGAGTATAATATTTGTCTATTATTTTGAAATTTTTCATTTTAGATAACCTAATACGGATGCAGGAGGCAAGTGGTTTCTTCAAATTAACCGAATCATTTTGTAAACAAATCGGTCTGGCTTATAGCACTCTGAAAATGGGTAAGTTCAAATATTTTAACACTAACTGACTTGTAATTGTAAAAGGGGTCTTATAATTTCGAGATTTTTTGGCCAATTTGCTCTTGATCTTGAATAGAAAATTTTCTTTTAAACTTTCTTTTCATAGTAGTACCTATATATTGGTATTTTCTATAAATGTTGTTTCTAATTACAAACAAAGATCAAATAAAATTACAAGATCAAAACGATACTTCCTAGATCTGACATTTTTAATAACTTTTGCTATTTTTATATTTGTAGATACAATTTCCCATTCCTTTAATCCAAATGCATGGGCAACAACTTTATTTATGGCGAGTAACATTTCAAATTTTTATTAAAAATATCTAAAACTATCAATGTGTATTTTAATGCTTTTTATAAATGTTATTTTAGGTATATGTTGATTACAAGCTGGCAGCCTTAAAAGCGACTTATATCAAAGAATACGACAGGGCCAAATTGTGGGTATACAAAAATTATGCAGTGTCACAAAAGAAATTAGAAAGTGCGGCGATAGCAAGAATAGTACCTGGAAAAGCTACTACAGATATTAATGTTTCGAAAAAATAATTACCTACCCAAAATTATACAATATTTTTTTTCAAATTTTTGTTAAAATTTTGGTTCATACAAAGAACAATAAAATCTAACTAGTTGGTCCAGATTTCAGATGCAGTTGACATCCTTCGTTCTCACATATATATGCGAGGAAGTAATAATTACATATAATTATTACATCCTCACAGGCACAGGTAATAAATAGCAAATCTTATCGGAATTTATCACAATTATAATTATTAAACTTCTAAGGTTAACTATTTAGGAAACTTTAGATTGACTAATACCATCTATAATAAATATCAAAAATCGTTCAGATTTGCGAGTTTGGAGTTTGGTTTGGAGATACATTATCGAGTATTGTTTATTTCATAACTGAAAAATATGGTTTAGGCTTCACTTTTACGATCATATCCATTTTATTAAAAAATTAATGCCAAAATATTGGTTCTTCAAGATTGAATTAATTAATATACTCGTAGTATACATGTATAAAAACAAAAACTCATTTTTTAAAGGGGAAAACGAATCGTTTATATGAGAATTACGAGTATCCGTCCATTAGAATCTGCTGAATCTGAATCTGAACAGACAGAAATTGAGATTATAGTCGCCCTTTATTATTGCATTTTTTTTGGCGTTTTTGACTAGGTTGTTGGCATGAAAATACAGTTTTTTTGTTTGTAGATGATGTACCTACTTATGAAATGTACAATGAAATAAGAGGCTTGATAATATTGATAAGCAAGTTAGATTTTATGAACTTTTCTCATAAATTCTATACTTAAATATTAATACAGATATGTATAATGGGTTGGCCAATTAAGCCTGAAGATCCTGAAGATAAAAAGAGACCAAAATCAGCACCTGATCAAAGTAAAAAACCACCACCACCACCACCCCCAAGATCAGCTCCACCAGCACGTCAGAATCAAAACCAGAAAGCTCGAAATACTAGTGGTAATAAAAACCAAAATATCTACATCAACCAGAGAAATCAAAACCAAAGAAAGCAAGGTCCAAATCAAAATCAAAATAGGTACATAAATCAAAAAAACCAGAACAATAAATCAGTAAATCAACGGAATCAAAATCAGAATAATAATCAAAATCAAAGAAATCAAAATAATG
>JAQIXA010003866.1:0-12799 GCA_034699045.1 Nanhermannia cf. coronata Gr-Ori-00579 | reverse complement strand
GGCGAAAAGAGCAAAAATTTTGACCATTTTTTGGCAATTTTCAAGTACCCTAATGAAAAATCAACCAGAAAAATCACATTTTCAGCTCCTAATAAGTCGATTTTTCTTAAATGGACATTTCTTTAAAAAAAATCTGAAATCAACTTTCGCTTTAGGTTTTTGATCTTTTGAAATAAAACCCAAGGGCATACTACAAATAGGAAAGGTACTGTACTGTACTGTCTTATGTATACACAGTTAAGCTCTGGTATCTTGCGTGAAGAGATAAGTTTTAAAGCTTATTTAAAGAGGAGAAATAATATAGGTACGTAATTCTTGAATTTTTTTAAATTCAAAAGATTTCTCCTTCTTTGCTTTGTTCTACCCCAATATATTTTATTTCAACGAAAATCTCAAATCCTTTTCTCTTTTTTCTCTTCTGCTGCTGTTTAATATGAACAGAAACAGAACAGAAACCCCGCTGCCGTACGTCGAAATCCAAATATCTAACTATGTATATACATACATAAGAAGTAGAATATATCTATCAGTAAGAGAAAGCCTATAAAAATAACCTGTATCTGTATCCTGCATATGCACAGATAACTCTGTTAAGTAAAGCTAAAATCCAAATCCAAGGAAAAGTAAAGAAAGAAACCCAAGAAGAAGAAATAAGCGTAATATTGTCATTCTTGAATACTGATGAGAACTTTATTTTTATCCTCTATCTGTATTTCTCTCTCTAGTTCTAGTCAGAAAAGTCAACTCTAATAATGTAAAATAAACATAGCTTAACATTTAGCTCAGATTCAAAGCTAATAATTACAATTACTAATGACTAAAGGGTGATTACACTCTTATTATTACAAACTATACCTTAGATATTACTTTATTATTAGGGAGAAATGTCTCAAAATTCTTCTGTAACTGAACGCTTATTTCATTAACTTTTTTAGATAAAATAAGAATACTTCGTAAGACAATTGGTCAAAAGTAAATTAGTCGAAAATGATAAAATATCTTAAAATTTTACAAGTATTCTACCTAATACCTAAAGCAATAATTGCAGCTAATTTGAAGCTAAAATACCACTTATTTCTAGAGGTATTTCTAGAGTCATGTTAGGTCAGGTTAGCTCAAACGAAATCAAAATTTTCTATAATTTTTGAAGACTGAGCTTTCTTAGAATAAAATGAATTTTGACAAATTACATTTCCCTCAAATTGCCCTATAGTACCTGTATAATTAATGGGTAAACAGAAAATATCGACTCAAAGTAGATCAGATAGTAGAAATCCTCTGAAATACAAGATTAGTAAGGTCTAAAGTAAGTAAAGCAATACATTTTAACTTTGGTTTCTTTGTACAAAATGCCAATTAAGAATAATGAGGAGAATATTTGCTTAACTTTTATCTACCTACACTCTTTCACTATATATATCCAATACACTTACTCTATAGAAAGTTTAAATACTCTATAGAATCTATATATGTTTTCAAATTTCGCCAAATTGTATAAAGCATAGATTTATTTCAATGATTAATGATTAAAAGTAGATAGGTAAGGTTTAAGATCTACCAGAGTGAAAAATAAATAATGTGAAACCCCAGGAGAAGTTTTGTATCAATCTGCAATTACTTAAACCTACATAACTTTAAATTATATGGGTAAAAAATAAAGTTTTTCTCTATATAAAGTACCTTTACCTAAAACTATCTAGATATATTTTTTGCTTTGATTTTGAATAAAAAACATATAAACTATAAACCAAATATATTCTATCTACAAGAGAAAAGTCTGATGACAAACTTTTTTTTTTCCCTTTTCTCGAGCTGGAGAAAGCAAAACTTTTAAAATGCCCTATCTACATAATATCTTACAAGTCAGAACCAATTTAAAAATTATCCTGGAAAAGTAAAAGTATAGATATTCATATACATTTTTACATATTTACCTTATGAAACTAAAATACCTTATGTTTAGTCTTAAAATCATGTTAAGGTATTCTAGTACTGGAGAAAAATTACCATACACAAACACACACTATGCCTTAGTTAGTTTTTTAAACGAAAACTAATAAAAAGTTATGTCTATCCAGGTAAAGCAATTTTAATTTTTCTTTTACATAGTGTATGTATTCTAAAGGTAGGGCCTTTTCTAAAAGTAAATTACAAATCTACAACTTTGAATAAATATTTGAGTAAAGTTGGAATTAGTTCATGTTTTCCAAAAAATGTTAAAATTACTTTGATAAAACTTTCATTAAACCAAAGCTATTACATATAGGTACTATAAATTAGTATTATCTAAATTCAAAATCCATAAATATCATCCAAATCCAAATCTAAAGTCATTTAAATTTTTGCAAAATTTTTTGCAAATACCTAATACCTTTACTAATTGACTCAAAGTTGTAAAATTTAAGAATATGGTTCGATAAATTAAGAATTTATTTGACAAATTTAGCAATTTGATAATTTAGTAAATTATTTGTGCCTTTCAGTAAATTATTTGACAGTTTAATTAGATCCCAAATTAATATTAAGATAAGATAAGTCACAAAAATATTTTACATTCTTTTGATTTCTAAATTTTTGTATAGAATTTTAAACTGAAAATGATGCTTATTTTCGGGTTTAGAGTAAATTCTATATACCAATGAATGCATTAGTAAGAGTACAATCTTAAGACAAATTATTTCGCCAAGTAATTTGCAATAATGCTTTTAAATGTCTTTTTTGAACTGGTCCCTCAAATTTACTTTCTCCAGCTCCAGCCGACCCAGAAGGAGAGAAAGTTCTTCTTTTATTATTATATCCACCACTATTATAGTTCTAGGTAGGTTCGTTTGAAAGCAATAAAACTTTCAATGATTTTCTCTAAAAGAAAATTAGTTCAAAGTCCAGCCTATTTTCCTCCATTTATTGCTTTAAGTTTTAGTTTGTTTTAGGTTTTAGAAATTATTTTGTACTAACTAAACAATACAAGTCTGCTCCTACTGGTACTGGCAAGTAAAGAACTAAAGTATTTGTTACAATTTGCAATAACAATTGAAATTCTAAGGGATCAATTGAGTATAAAGTTTGAACTACACTTTTTTTCTACTTTTTCTTCCCATTTTCAAATTTTGTCGGCACTATTAAATTCTATGATGATGGCCAATAAAACAAACTTATAAATTCCCCACAAATTGGACCCAAATATGTAGTTGGTTCGAATTCGAATTCAATACAATTGCAAATAATTTGCTGTATTTTTCAAACTTTTAAGATTTAAAATATAATGGACTCAAAGAGGTACCTTGTACTAAACCAATTCAGCAAAACCAAAATATAGCAAAATCTATTTTTTTAGCCCAAGCATTTATAAATTACCTAGATAATAGCTGATTTAAATAGCTATCGAATTTTCGAAATCTAAAATTATCAAATGCCTTATTTCAGATGTAAAAACCACTTTTTCTTCACAATATTTTGGTTTTTGATATTCTGAATTTGTGGATTTGTGGAGTATTTTTGCTAAACGTGTCCAAATGAGTTTTGAAAAGTTAAAATGCTCCAACTTTTTCCATCTGAATTAACTGAAATCCAATTTGGCCAATATTTCTTTTCAAATTTTTGACATTTTTACCTACCTATAAATACTTGTACATATAACTATCTAAGATAAACTCAATAGCCTATTAGAAACAACTATAGTACAACTATTTTTCCCATTAGAAAACTAATAATCCAAATGCCTATAAAGAACTTTTTTCAAATAAATAGATATAGGTATCTACTTCTATTAGTAGATATCTCACAACTTAATAAACCCATTTATATCTCAAAATGCCTTTTCAATATGATATGATAGTTTACAATTTAAAGTTTCTTCAAAAAAAAAAGCTATACAACTTCAAATTTCTTAGCTTTTTTAGATGATAAATGAAAAAAAATCGAGATAAATTTTTTTATTCAAAAGATAAGCATTTCATCCTATCTATAAGAGTTATAGTAGGGTACAGGGATTACACTTTTTAAATTGCTTTTTTTTTCATATTAAAAATAGCAAAGTTGAAGTTTTCGATCTGGAAAATTCTATCATCTATTTGGATTTTTATTTTAAATTCAAATCCTTCACAAGAAATGAGTGTAATTAGGAAAGGCAATGGGATGGAAAAAAACTAGACTCATATTTCAAAATTAAAATAATTCAATTTCCTGGATAGATACTCGTAGATATAGAGACTTGACTTGAGGACATAATCTCGTAAGATTTAATAAGATTTAAAGGTAAGTTATAAATATACCTCTATATTTATTTTAAATGATGGTAAATAAGCTCAGCTGAGCTCAGGTAATTTTCAGAACAAATATGTAAATTGTCTATTTTGACATTCGATTTAAATGTCATATCATAATATGGTTCTAATTTGGGATTTTAGAAAATTAGTCAAGCTGAGTAAATTAAAATCCTATTCAGAAGGTAGTATGTTTTGGATTTCAGTAAATTAGGTCGAAATCGAAGATCTAAATATCCTACTCAAAAGGCTTTATATATAGGTAACTAATCTCACTAGTGCTTTATAAATAATGATGTATCTCATTCCTTTCAAAAATATCAAAAATTTTAAAGATTTTAAAAAATGAGTTTGATATTTTCCTATTATAATAATTTTTGACGAGTTCTTGTTTGATGCTTTTATGTTGGATCATATTTGAGGATATAAGGTAAGGTGCATTAGTCTAGTTTAATTTAAATTACTCGAGCTTTTAAGTACCTGCCTGCCTACAAATAGAATAAGTAATAGTTTAGTTCAACTCAAGTCTTCGTATGATTTTAAGGTAAAATTTCGAGAGAAATATCGAATGTGAGACACACTAATTGGGCTCGAAATTAAGAGACTTTTCCCCAAGGGAAAGTATACGATATTTACTATTAGTACCCTACTACTCCGTATTTAGAGCTAGAGATAGGGATATGTTTATTTTGTTTACTTGCCCTCAGTCTCCCGCATGAAAAATATCCAAAGATATGAGGTTTAAGAAAGTAAGCAAAACTTTATTCTTAAACTAGCAAGTAACCAAGCTAGCAAAATAATGAAATACTTATTTATGTTTATAATTATAATTAAAATTAGAAATGAGTATTAAACCTACAATAAACAAGTATATTGAATATCATTTTGACCTTTCGAACTCGAACTAGCGTAATAATTATAATTGGGATTTTGGTCAGTTGGGATTTTTTGAAGTTGGGATTTTGGCAGTTGGGATTTTGGCCAGTTGGGATTTTGGTCAGGAGTTGGGATTTTGGTCAGGTAGGATTTTTTCCTAGAGCCGTTAAAATTCTCTCTTGTATACTGAAAGATTTATTGAAATTGGCTTTTTTTCTTGACAATTGAAAATTTTTACTTGTTTACTTGGCCCAGTTTGCCATAAAATTTAGCCAGAAAGAAAGAAGGAAAGAGAGTACTTTCTCATTACTTCTGAAGTAAATGCAAAGTTTCTACAGTTCTAGCGACAAGTTGAGAGAAAGCAAATAAATCTTGATTTCAAATTTTAAATTTCTCACAGTTTCATTAGACTTTTAGAAAATAGGAATTTAGGCTATGTAATTCACAGATATGTTACGAGTACCCAACTAAAATTATAGCAAAAATATGCTTATGCTTATCCGTATGTAGTACTACATATAGTAAGTTCTTAATTAAATAAAAAGTTCATCATCATAAGAGAATATTATGCAAGTATTTTACGATTCAAATTCATCGTAGTAACTCGTTAAAAACTAAAGTTTTAAAAATGGAAAAAAATTCCAACTTCATTTCATTTAGCAAATATTTGTGTCATTTGCTAATCAGGGTGATTATGAGTTGTAAAATATGTCAGAAAAAATTAAATTTTTGAAACTTACTGAGGATAGAGTTGGTGCTTTTTGACGTTTGCACTTTTCCCCTGATGGCTCGGAGTTTTCTTAACCGCTCTTCTTGGGTGGCCCACTTATCTAAAAAAATTAGTAAAATATATTTCATAAATTAACAAAAGCAAACCTGGGGGATTATATACAGGGTGGTTTTTAAGTAACTGGACCTAATTTGAATGTGAATAATTCAAAGACCATCAGCCTGATTTCCATGATATACATGTCATTCGATAGAGGTTGAACAAACTTAGATATTACATATTACATGTCATAATCCAAAAATGCTAATTACTGCGATAGGGTTATTTTACGAAAAATAGTCCTTTTTTTCTAATATAGTGGCAAAAATAAAGTGATTGGAGTTTTTTAATTGTAAAGGCCTTGTCATCATAAAAGTTTATTAATTTTATAACATTTTAACACCAAGTACCCTACTTTGTAGGGGCTTCTATTCTATCTCAAGGGTTTCAAAAGTTAGAGCGCTTTGAAATTTTCTTTTTAGAAAATTCAAATTTTTGAAAATTTTTGAGAATTAAACAAGGGAATGGTTTTTCGTAAAAATAACCCTAACGCAGTAATTAACATTCCTGGATTAGGACATGTAATATGTAATATCTGAGTTTGTTCAACCTCTATCGAATGAGATGTATATCATGGAAATCGGGCTGATGACCTTTGAGTTATTCACATTCAAAATAGGTCTAGTTACTTAAAAAAAACCCTGTACATAACTTTATATCTTTAAAAAATTCTTAAAAATTAAAAATATATAGGTACCTCTGATTTTTTGTAATTTTTCGGCATCTCCACCACCACCATTTTTGAGGAACCGTAATCGTTGTGACTTAGCTGCTAGTAGTTGCTCCTGGTTTTCAAGCAGCCTAAAATAACACAAGAAACTATAATTGTTCATTCTATTCAAAAAATAGTTTAAATAAAATAATTACCGGGCCTGCCTCGTTGCCATCGCCTCCAGCTCGGTTAAGGAGAGCCCACAAGTCTCAGATATCTATAAAATAAATAAAAAAAATAAAACAAATTATTATACATATTATACAAATCGATAGATTTGTCCATATAGAACCTAAGTAATCTAACCTAACAATACCATCATTCAAATTATCCAGAGCCCAGTTGCATTTTATCACCCATAATAATGATTATATTGGACTACCATCTGCTCTCAAGTTATAGTAATGGTACATAGTAAGTAAGTAATTTCAAATTTTACAAAACTTTGAATTCAATTTCAAAGAATTCTCACATAAATGTCAAATTACTTTATATTTCTATTCTATTCTATTACTTAATACTACTTTTACTACGGCTATGGCTATGTAATATAAAGAAATATGGAAACTAGGAACATATAAGAATTAAGATTTAGAATAGGACTAGCAGTTTTATTGTTTCTCAGACTCAGGATCAGTTTCAAATTTCAAATACTGATAAAATACAGAACAAATGATTTCCCTCACCCAAATTTTGTAAAATGTAATACATTTATTACTAAAGATATTCAAAATAATGCTACAAATTTCTCTTTCTTTTGAGCAATTTAGTAAAGTAGGTACCTTAATTTGGAGAATTTATAAAGAACAAAATGACATTTATATCCTTGTAAATGAATTTGATTAAACCACAAGAATATCCACTAGTTCTGCCAAAATTGCCAAAAATATATGACAAAGTACCCTACTAATATCTAGACTTCTCCTAGTATGTAAATGACAAACTCCTATCATTTACCCAGTATAAAATTTAGATATTTTTAGATATTTTACAAGAATTTTAAAACAATTTCAAGGGTATTTTGACGATTTATGATTTGGCCTATAGAAGGGATTATAAATATTCTGTAGTACTTTTTTACCCTTAAAAAACTTAAGACCTACCAGGTTTAATGAAACGTATTCAAGTTTTTTCTGAGAATAATTTGACGATTTCATAAAAAGGTAAGAGCTTATCATAAATCCTCTGGTTTTTTTTCTTGAAGTAAAACGGTTAGGTCATAGGTACTTTTATGTTTACAGTATTTTTTTTTAGTTATTTTTGTGATGTTCAAAAAAAGGCATATTTCACATGGAGAAGATATAATAAAACATAGGAAAGGGAAAGGATGAAAAATGCAACAGAATATAAAATAAATGGCTAAAACTTTCATACTTTTTACTTGTCATAGTCCTTGCGTGTATTTTATACTTTCCCTGGTACTCGTATAATCTGAGTAATTTGAGAAGTAAGAAAATTCTAGGACAAAAACAAAAAAGCTTATACAAGGTCTTTGAAAAATCCCCATCACAAAACCAATAGAGAAAGTCCAGAAAATTCGAATTTTATGCGAAATTTTAGTTTTGATATATCCTGCATTAGACTAGGGAACATACGGGTAAAACTAAATTTTAGAAAAAAAAATTTGAACTCTTAAATTACTCTCATAGAATATTTATATGCACACCGTTGAGTCAGAGTGATACAAATTACCTCAGCCAGAAATAAAATAAAACCATTTCTCACACCCTTAATGACCCCGAGTCACCAATTTCCTCGAAATTTCCCAAATTTTTCCAAAAAAATAAACGAGTTGAACCGAGAGAGAGAAATGTATGACAAGACATAAAACAAGAAAGGAAATACAAAAAGCATTCAATTTAAATCCAAGTCATTTATAAATCATCTAATATCCTCAAAATTTCCTTAAAATTTCTCCGCCTAAACTTTCTCAAAATAAAATTCCTTACTGCATTTTTTTTAAATCCAATTTTTAAAACACCACACCTAAAACCCTAAAAGTCCATTTGATGGATATGCTTCTAAAGTCTAAAGTAAAGTGAAATATTCTCGTATATTCTTATTCAAACCTATAATTTTACCCCTTATTTTTGTATTCTTTGGTTTTAAAAAATAATCCGCAAGACAAGTGCATTAAATCAAGTGCAAGTAGAATGTCATGTTTCACCAAATTTACTCATTCTAAATCCGCCTAATAGTGACAAACTCGATTTGATACCCAGTAGTAATATAATAGCAATACTTCATACTTACGATTAGGTATAGATTCGATTCTTATTAGAAATACTTCTATACCTACAGTAATATAAGATACTGATAGTACCTATATGTAGAAGTAGTACCTACAGATGATAAAACTGTATTTTCTGGTAAAATACATTATCTATTTAAGACTTGAAACAAAATGAGAAGTGAAAGCGACCTTTTCTTAAATAACCTAACCCTATTCCTAATACTAGTACATACTCATAGTCATATTAGTAGGTACATACGAGTATAATAAAGTAGAATAAAATAAAATAAATCCTTATAGAGCTTTAACTGTCCAAGTATTCATCGACATTTGCTGATAATCCGCTTCCATCCAACGTGTGAAATCCCCCTTACTTACTTTTTCAAAAGAAAAATCTACTACTCGTAGTATGGACTAGGTACAAACCTATGTAACTAGGAGTATAAATGTAAGGCAATAAATAAAATTCTATTATTTACTAAAGGTTATAAAAAAGAATCAAAACTATCCCATCCCATTTCTTTCTTTCTCTGAAGAAATTCAATAATCTGGACTGACTCTGGCTATCTATGTCTATGGCTGTATAAAGACGTTTTGCGGTTCCAGCTCGGTTTTTTTTTGTATTTTTTATTATTAGTATTATTTTGTTGTTATTTGTTTACAATCGAGATAAGGTCTCATTTTGGGGCAAAAACAAAATTACATTGTAAAGCCCATTAGAAAATAGATAGTATAAGTTCCAGTATGGCTTGAAATAGAAATGTAATAAAATGAATGAAATTTTGGTTCGAGAGGAGCTGTGAAAAGAAAAGCCAAAATAATAAATAAAATAAAAGACAAAACCCAAAAGTCCAATCTTCTCTTCTATTTATAATTTGTAAACAATAACGAAATGATCCAATGACAAATTGGTCAAATTAAAAGATTTATAGGTATGTATAGGTATCTGTATATTATGATTTAAAAAAACTAAAATATCAAAAAACTGTATATTGACACAATGTTCTGTAAAAATCGATAAGTTGATTAAAACTGACTATTCTATAATGGTATTTATAAGAAAAAATAAGAAAAAAATTGGATTTTTTGACAAAAATTGACATTTTGATTAATTTTATTTGTGCAAAAGCCAAAAAGCAAGTGATTTTTTGGTGTGATATATCAGTTATTAAATTTGAAGCACTTTCATTTCAATCGGTTATTTGGACACAGCCTGCAGTCATTCGTTCATTTCCTTTCCTGATACATATAGCCTAGTCTTTAGTCTATACGAGTATAAATAATATATCCTGGTTTAATAAAACCTCTAGTACAAAGTATTAAATCCTCTATAAAATATATATATGATAGGTTAGGACAAACACTCAAATTTCGAATTCTTGAATTTCACTCTCGAAATATCCGAATCCCAACACTTTGCAAATACCACTAGTCTAGTAAGTACTATACTATACAACATAATATAGAATATAGGTTAGATATAGAAAAAGCAAAAGGGAAATTGATAATCCAGAATTCTAACTCACTTCCCCTTTGTCCATTTCCCCATATACGAGTATATATAGTGGGGAAATGGGCAAAAGAACTGGAAATTGGAAAAAATAAAAATCTTCACACTTTTCATCCAAAAATCATCAGCTTTTGTTGTACAAAAAAACTTCATTTCCTCATATTTAGTGAACAAAAGTTTCCTAAAAAACAGAGTTTTAGAGTCATACAAGTCAAGTGAAAGTAAACAGTAAGTTCAAATGAACAAAAGACAAATAAAAACGGCAATTTTCGAAAAAATACTATAAAAATTAATTGAATTTTTAACTTTAAACGAAATACCCTACATTCAAATAGGAAGTTCTTAAATTTTTTTAAAAATCTATAATCTATTCCAAATTCCAAATTCCAATCAAATTCTAAAGTATTTTTATTATCTTTATCGGTTAATTTCATGACACAAGTAGGGTACTTGAAAATGCTTCTAAAATCTCAAATATTATTAAGGATAGATAAAAACAAAATTGCTCAAATTACGTCATTATTATCAGCTTTGTAAGCTTTCATAAAAACGTGATTAATTTGTTTTTTTACCTTTAATTACTGTATTTATTATGATAAGACTTTTTTCAGGTCATTTCCTCTCTTTATCTTTAAAAAAATTCATGCAATTTCTCCATTTGTATATAGTAGTAAAAAAAAAGTGTTCTTAATCCTTTTTGTTTTGTTTTTAAGGTAAAGATTATGATTATGAAGATTAGTGTTACTTTCTTGTACACTTAATAAAATAAAATAAGCTCAAAAGTTCTCTCTTGAATGACTGGATTTAATTTACAAAATGAAATACAAAAAAGTTACTTTATTTCAAACTCCAAGTCTCCAAGTCTCCAAGTGAGAAAATATGTAACTTTCTATCTACTCTACTACAAATATGTTTAGAAATATTCTAGCAGTTTTAGGTACATTTCAAAAATTCTGGAATTCTAACTTTTCTCTTCTATTTCTATTCTATTCTGTGTGTTATGTTGTTAATAATAAAAATAAATATAAAACCTCGACTATCCTGCCTGCTGAAATACATACAGATACTGATATATAAGTCTGCTGAATTACATAGGAAATTGTGATCATCTCACAAAAAGCTTTTTTTAACTTTTTTTTCTTCTCTTTTCTAAAATTCTGACGGTGGAGAAACAAACTTTTATTTTTATTGCACACTATCCTATACAGTATCAGAATACCTATACCGAGTATTATCAAATTCTAAATTAAACCAAAAATTCTTTCTAACAAGGAATTTCTAACCTTTTTAGGGCTATAGATACTACGCACTACTAGATATAAAAATAAAACATAAGTTCGCTTCACCATCATCGATTCTACAGCCTAGTACATATTTTATCTATATTTTTAAGGTATTCAAAAGGAAAAAGTAGATAAATCAGCTCGTATAACAGATTACTTGTTATTTATAAAATAAATGCTCCAAGGCATTTATCTTCTATATAAGTTTTGCTATCAATATTTTGATTTTTTTGCGGGTTTAAAAAGTAAAAAATGTTCACTTTATTCGAGAAAAATCAATCTTTCTCCTTCCTATTTAGAAAACAAGGCTCATCCATCAACTATCTCAACAACAACTGTATTATTTTTTACTAGAAAATATCATAAAAATGTCCAAATCAAAGTGTCCAAATTGTCCATAAAAAGCCCTTAAAATCTACAAAAATTAGCAAGAAAAATGTAGTCTATCAGATATTTAGGCATAATTTTGGTTTAAAGTTCATTTAAAATGAATTTTCTGACCTCTAGAAGGGTTAAATACACTTTGGACTATAGTATCTTTGTCCTATTTAGTTTTATCTAGATAAATATGCCAAGATTCCTGGCTATTTTGTATATAAGTATACAAAATCTTTTTAAAAAATTCGATCAATATTCATTTCCTCATTTAAAACGCAAAAAAGTGTTTATTTTTATCAAGTTTACTTTAAAAGCCTAAGCTCAAACCCAAAGTAAACTTAGGAGCAAGTACTAGTATAATAAACCATTATTTCTTATCTTTTGAGGGGAATAAAAATTAAGATATACCCAAGACCCAAGTAATATTTTCTCATAAATTCAAATGCGAATTTGTGACCATTATTCAATCTTTAATGAACAGTTTAAACTTAAATTACCTTCAGGGTTTGAAAGTATATTTGCCAGCTATTTAGTGGCCTATATTACTTGAATAAAAATAAATGCTCATTCTGGCTTATTGTGCGAGCGAAGCGAGCACCTACTATTCAACTTTGCTTGCACTTTGTCCGTCTGTATGTCTGTCAGTTTGTCTGTCTGTCTGTCCAGAGGATAACTCGAGAACTACTGGACCGATCTTAACCAAACTTGGCATGAAG
>JAQIXA010003865.1:0-12799 GCA_034699045.1 Nanhermannia cf. coronata Gr-Ori-00579 | reverse complement strand
TACATCCATACATCCATACATACATATACCTGAATATATACTCCCTCATCGCTAAAGCTCTGTCGGGGAAAAATACAGATTATATGACCTTTTTTGCATTTAAATTTAAAGACTGTGTTTAATTTCATCCCTATTTTGGTTGAATTTACCTCTATATTATAAGTCTAACCTTACTCAGCTCTGTATGAAATTAACCCAAAATTTCTTAAAATCAAAAAGCTAACCCAAATTTTTGTCAATTTTACAGGCTTTCAAATTCTAAATATCGATTTTGTCCCAAAATTCCAAAATATAACATTGCAAAATTTGGAATCTTGGAAACCTAAATTTTCAAAATTTTGGTCAAGACTTGGGAAAAATTATCTTTTTACTTTTTACAGAATTTGTAATGAGATTTTGATCAAATTTGGTAGTTTAAAAACCATGATACCTATTTTGAGAATCTATGAAATGATCAATATAATTATCGATTCTATTAAAAATGCGTCTTTTTTAATGTCAATGTCATTATCAAGGTCTAAGGATACAGCAAGGTACCTTTCCTTGTAAAGAAATAGTTTCGAAAAACTACAAAATTTAGATATTTTGCTAAAATATAGTAAAAATCATCGAAAATTCTAAAGCTAATGGTGTCAAAAAAGGTCAAAATGTGTTCGTTCATTATAGAAAAATTTGACCTTTTTTGAGATTTTGACTTTTTTGTAATGGATATTTTGTGTATAGTTAGTAAGGTAGTAATATTTTGATCTGTATATTTAATATGAGGCGATAAAATCTCTTGGAATTCAATTTTATATTTTATTACGAGGAGAGGGTAATTTATAGGGTAAACAGATACCCAGTCCCGTGTAGTAGTAAAATATGATTAAGCCCGAATTTTAATCTTAAAATTAATCATAAATTTCTCAATTTCAAAACACCATGTACATAATACATCTAGTATAGTAAGGGTCTAGTAAAAATTCTGGGATTAAATTTAAATTATGAAAATAAATGGAAAATTATATGCAAAAATAGCAAATTAATCTGCATCTAACACTGAATAAACTCTATATTTTACATCATAAAATTATCATAGCCCTACACTACACTAGACTAGACTACACTTGCTTACCTAGGTACATGGGTAATTTTTTTTTATAAAAATTATGATATTTATTAGTAGGGTATTATATGCTAGGTAGCTAACCAGGTAAATTGGAATCGCGAACCAAAACTACTAGATACCATTATATTAAATGTAAAAATATTTAGAGGCATTATTGCACATTTTACCTATTTAATCTTGATAATAAGCATTGTAATTAAAGTTTAAATCAGTTAAAAATATCAAAAGCACCTTTTTTTCAAAACATGTCACAATTTTTTACAAAAAAAAAACAAAATTCCAAAATCCAAAAAATCTGAGGTACTGGGACACTATACTGGGTCTGGGTACAGAGTACAGATGATTATGATTGTTAAATTAATTTAGAATCATTTATTTTGATATTGAGTATATTAAACTTGGTATTCTTTCAAAATATTCAATCTGAAATCCTAGATTTCGTCAAAATTTAGGTTTTCAATCACCTAAACTTTCGAACCAAACCCTTTATAAAACTTTAAATAACTGACATAAAATGAGGGGCATTATACACTAGCACATTTTACCTAATTAATCTTTATAATAAGTACCCTACCTAATAAGCATTATAATTATAGCTTAAATCAGTTACTCTTTTCCTAAACAAGTCACAATTTTTGTAATATACAAAAATGTCAAAATTCCAAAATCCAAAAAATTTGGAAACTATCTGTAGGTTCCTACAGATGATTGCTAAATTTTAAATTCTCAATTTTTTTGTTTGCTGAATCATTTATTTTGATATTGGGTATAAATAGCTTGCTATTCTTTCAAAATATTCAATCTGAAATCCTAGATTTCATCGAAATCTAGGTTTTCAATCCCCTCAACTTCGAAACTTGAAACTAACCCTAAACTTAAAAATAGGGGGCATTATAGCACATTTTACCTAATTAATCTTGATAATAAGTACCTAATAAGCATTATAATTTATAGCTTAAATCAGTTAAAAATATAAAAGTAGGGTACCTCTTTTTCCAAAACAGGTCACAATTTTTGTAACTTTTACAAAAAAAGCCAAAAATCCAAAAAATCAGAGAACTTGGGGTATATCGAGTTCGAGTAGGCAAAATCGAGAACCAAAAATTCAAAACTTTCGTTCAAAAAAGGCAGTCAAAAAAAAAAAAATATCAAAATTTTTTGTTTTTGATCTCTCATCTCGCAATTTCGTGTTGGTAATTTTTAATTGTAATTAGTTTTTAAAGTGACAGTGGTCAGTGGTCCATGTGACACTTGACACGTGGGACAATTAACTTTTCAGAGATGACACGTCCATTTAAAACTGACATTAAGATTAAGGAAAAGGCCGGTGCAGGAGTCTGGAGCTGTCAAGTCAAAAGTCAAAAGTTGCAATTTTGAGATTTTTTAAACTATTTAAATTTTAATTAAGTCGTCTTGTCTGGTCTGGCTCGTTTTTCTGGATTTCTGGATTGAATATTTAAGTAAGTCAAGTAAATTGAAAGTACCTTAGCTTATACATTACCATTAAAGTGATGATTAATATTTATTTTAAATAAATATAAATGACGATAAAAAAAAGTGTAATTTAATATTTATATAATAATAATTGTGTTTGTACTTTAATACATAAGGGTCATATTATAATATACTACAGGCATGTTCAAATGTCAGGAAACATAATCCATAAAATGCATTATTGGTAAGGATAAGCTTTAATCAGTTATATACCTAAAGATATTTATTTGCATGTTAAATCCCTTAGCTAACCATAAGTATAATAATTTCTATTTCTATTTCTATCGGTAGATTCTAAAAAGTATTATTCTTATCTCGGTTTTCAATTTGAAATCCGAGTTTTTTCGTCTATTTCATTCATTACATGATTACGAAATCTAGGATCTTTAATTAGGATATCTTTCTATTATTAATAATATATTAGGTAATTGTGCTTTCATCAGGCTTTTATATGTGAGGTTTAAAATTTAATACATGGCATGGCCTGTGCATGTTAAATTTAAATGTTAACTACTAGTCAATAGTTAGCTTTATAAAATAAAGGATCTTTTACTTTTTACTTGAAAAAATTCAGTAATTTAATTGCTAAAATTGGCAAGATTTTGATTTTGGATTTTGGACTTGGAATCAAATTCTTCATTCTTGATTGAAATTTGAAACTATTCATTGATCTTTTGCTAAAGAATCAAAAATTTGAGTAAATAATCATTAATAATTTCCAAAAATCAAGACTTAATAATCCAATATTTCCAATAATTGGACCTTCTAAAATTCCAATAATTGGAAAACATTGAAATTTTAGACCTTACCTATTGATTGAAATGAAACTCATTTTTTGATTCAAAACGATTAAATTCATACAATTATTTCAAAAAATTGATCCAAAATCCAAATCGAGAACATCTAAAATTTCATCAATGTATCTTCTGAATTTTTATGAGATACCCAGCCTTAACATATCATATATTTGTACCTACCTATTCTATTTGTATTTTAGAAATGAAATGAAACCTCTAATAATTCTTATGATTCTCAGAAAATTTTCAAGACTATTTATTGGTTGGATTTTACCAAAGGGGACTATTTTGGGACTTGGAAAATTTTCGAAAAAATCGAAATTTTTTTTTCGTTGAAATGGGTCGAGAAGGTCCCCAGGAGGTAAAATTTTAACCCTTCAGACCCTTGGCAGTCCACCTTTTCGCCTCAGACCTAACCTAACCTAACCTAAAGCAAACATAACTCCCTTAATGAGGTCCTAAAAACCTTGCGGGTCACTATAGTGTGTCAATTTGTGTTTGTGGTCAATTTCTGACCCCTTAAAGAATACATTTCGACAAAAAAAATTTCAATATTTTCGAAAATTTTTAAAGTTTATAAAATAGTCCTCTTTGGTAAAAGCTATTTATTCTGTATTTGCCTATTTTATTGGTTTCAAAAAATTTATTTTATTTTTACCTTACTTTTGAATGACACTGTATACTTTCTTCTTGCTTGTCTGTTTTATTATTTTATTTATTTGATCAAGAGCCTGTTCTCTGTCTGGGTTATTTAATTTAATGTTCGATAAAATTTGATGATAAAGACTTGTGTGTGTATTTTTTTTATATTATTATATTTAATAAAGTATTCTTTTTTTATAATTTTTTTAGGCCTTTTACATCACCACTACCATCACCTTCACCACTATTAACATTTACACAACGTACCACTGCACTACTGGCTGACTGGCTGATGTTCTATTAAATTATTGATGAATTTTTGATGGTGTTTGTACTACCTATATATTATATCTAATGTAAGTGGTAGACCATTATCATAATGGTTTATAAGTTTATATACTACTTAAGTACAAGTTAAATACGTGATGATGATAAAAGAAATGAATAATTATTATATTTTAATTTTATATTCAATTTATAGATTAATTATTCTCCTGGACTTTTCTGCACTACTGTTGTCTAATACAAAATTGAAGGTGGAATTCGAACAACAAGCCAAGTGTAATTATATTTTATTATTTCATATTATTTATTATTCATTTTTAGTACATATACTACTAGTATATAAGCCATCATAATTATAGTTCGGAAAGGAAATATATACTTAGGTTTAGTATATATACAGGTAGGTAGATACATAGATGTTTTTATTTTATTATTTATAATTTTTTATATTAGATTTATATAGGATAGCGGATAGAATAGAATATAATAATAAGTAGAGAAAGAGTATTATTAAAATATTTTTTATTATTTATAAATACACATTAATATAATATTACTATTCGAGGAAATATAATAGCACCTACATAATATATGCATACTAATATATATAAGATATACTTCATATTATCCATAAAATTTTAGCTCGCATGTCATAAAAATCATGTCGTAAAAAGCTGTCTTTTTAGGTTCTGGATTATTATAGATTTTGTAAGAATATGCACTTAGGATTCATTTTACAATATTAATTTAGATTTTAACTCAATTTTTTTCTCTATTAAAAGGACAAGATAAAGCATTATAACTAAGAATTTTAGGTAGTTTTTGACCTTTTTTGGGAGTTTATTGACCTTTTTTTGGCAACTTTTCGGGAAATTTTGAGACATCTTCGAGTTTAAAGTCCAATTTTTGAAGTACCCTAGCTATTTACCAAAAATTCGATCTTTTATATTAATTTTCTAGAGATGTAAAGTAGTTTTTGTGCATAAATTTTGCTAATTCATAACCATAGTCTAATAAGAACATTTTAATTTATCGGAATTCTATCAGAATTAAAGTTAGATTATAATAAAAGGCATATCAGAAAAAAAATTAGAATGCTTAGATATGAAATTTGAGCTTTTTTCCAGAGACCCGATTTTTAAAGTGTTTTTTTATTATTATTTTTAAGAACCCCTTAAGCTACATGGAAAGAAAGATCTACCTAATCACTATTATTATTTATTTTATTATATTTTATATTTCCACTACATATAGTACTAGTGCTACATACTATGGTACATACCCCTATTATAAATAAATAAAATATATCCTTACATTTTATATTGATGTGTCTCATGTTAGGTATACACTTATGTAATGTTACTTCTAGGTAGATTATCTCAAAAAGTTCTGAATCATAAATTATATAATATAAATAAATTATGAGCTTCATATACAGCAGAATATTATTATGCATTATTTAAATAATGAAAGCATTCTTTCTATTTCCATGTTCAATGTAGGTGTATCTACTACTGTAAGTATTGGTATTAGGACTAGATGTAATAGAAAAAATATTTTATTTATTTATACTGTACCATTTATTACCATGTAGAATTGTAATTTATTCTTCTCTTCTTGTATAATTAATATCATCGTAATAATATATATTTCATTTTAAATGATATTTTCAGAATACGAGTACCAGTAGGAAACTGCCTGTATGTAATTAATAATTTATATATTTCTGACTGGCGTCAGTCATTATAACAATACCCAAGTAATTATCCCTTAGCCTCAGCTTTTTTCAAGGACAAGTTTTCGAAATAAAATAAAATAAAATAAAATATAATATTTATTCTTATTCTTTTCCTAGGTCCTAGAGCCAAGACAAGGATAAGTACCCTGTCTAAATCTTAAGTATCAGTATGAGGGGGAAAGGAAGGGGTAGGAAAAGAACAAATGACCAAATTATAAATAAATCTGAAGAAAATGATGATGGCCCTTCAACTTCAAAAAAATCTTTAAAGGGACAAGTCCCCTTAAAATCAAAATCTAAACCAAATGAAAATGCAACTGAAATGAAACTAGGGAAAGATTTTTTTAATCAAGAATGCTTGGCACTTTGCAAGTCTCTACTAGGAAAAGTTTTAGTTCGCAGATTGCCAAATGGTGCTATTTTAAAGGTGAGGTGAGAAATTACAAATTTCTAATCATAATTCTGTAGATTCTAATGTAATTTTCCTACAATATAATGACTTTACAGGGTGTTATTACAGAAACTGAAGCTTATCCTGGTGGTCCTGATGCAGCTTCACAGTCGTTTAATGGTCGTAGAACAGAAAGAAATACCCCTATGTAAGCCATTTTTATCGAAAAATAAAGCATATCTGTACTATCAAAATCTTATTTGAGGAAATATTGAGTATCTAGTATCTACTGTCTACTCGATCTATTTATGAAAAGCATATTTTGGTCTCGATTTTACAAGAAAATACAAGTTAAATTGAGACTAAAAAGATTTTTCGTAGCTGATTTAAAAAATGTAAACTTGAATAAGTCTTGATTTTTAATAGGTATATGGATCCAGCCACTTCCTATGTCTACTTTACTTATGGAACTTATCATTGCTTTAACATCAGCTCATTGGGTGAAGGTTCAGCAGTTTTAATTAGGTTAGATTATTTAAAACTTCGATTTGATTGAAACCTAGTTTTTTCGTCTAATTAAAATTTTCTTTTAATTAGAGCTTTAGATCCAATTGAAGATTATGAATTTATGCACAATCAAAGGACTACTATGAAAAAATCTGCCGAGAAGAAACCACTAAAAAAATATGAACTTTGGTAAGTAAGGTATATTATTATAGGTATACTTATTAATAGTCTGAATACTTATTGATTTTTTTGAAATTTCCTAGTAATGGACCTGGAAAACTTTGCCTTTCAATGGTATGATTTCCTTTCAACAAAAATGTTTCTTGAAATTACAATCAACTAACTTGGGTACAAACTTTTTTCTAAATTTCTATTTGTAGGATATTCGTCGTGATAATTGCAATAAGCTAGATATGAGCACAAGTGATGAACTTTATGTAGAAAGAAGTCCTAATGAGCATCAATTTGAGGTAATTTTGTAAAAAAATTGAAAAATTGACTATTATTTTACTATTATTTACTATTATTTTAATCTATGATCTTTGTAATAGATCGGCACTTCACCCAGAATTGGAATCGATTCGACACCAAAAGAAGCTCGAAATCAACCCTGGAGATTTTTCATAATTGACAATTTCTCAGTCTCAAAAGCCAAGATTTCAGAAATTAAGAAAAGGCTGGCTGCTTCCCAAATAGAATCATCAGAATAATACTCTAAATTAAAGCTAAAATCTTATTAATAATTTTTAAATTAGGTGAATTCCTTACTTATAATTCCCTGCTTATAAAAGTAACTTTAATTCTTAAGATCTGTAGTTAGTTAAATCTAATTTAAAATCTATACTACCTACTTAAATTCCATTTAATTACCAGCAGTATTATAATAATTACTTTCCTCATTTTGTATTTTTTTAGAAATATTTTGTTCAAGTAGATATTAGATTATTCAAACTTTTTATTCTAAAGTAGTAATAATAAAAGTATCATAATAAGTTAAAAAATGTCAAAAAAAAGTCAAGTCTCATGATAAGGAGTACTTTATAAAAACAAAGTTTAGTTTTAAAAATATATCTAAATAAGGAAGGATTTCGTCATTTCTTTCTACCACCAACCCGTTTTGGTGTTCCCTTCTTCCCAGCTTTTTTAGCAACTGGTTTTTTCGGAGCTCTTGGTGTTTTGGCCACTTTTGGTGCAGATGCTTCAGCTTTCTCCTTTGCAGCTCTTTCATTCGCCTCGTTGATCGTCTTCGTCACAGCCACATCGATCTTACTTTTAGACTTTTTTGGTGGTGCTGGTCGATCTACAAAAAAATATCAATAAAATCAAGATCTTTTTAGAATTAATGCAGTATTTTAGCTCTGAAAATCCCTGACTTAGCTTTAATTTTATAAAGATTTACAGTAAAATTTACAGGCTATGTTATCTATAATTTTAATTTAATTTAGGTTTAGGACATTTATTTAAGGGTAGGGTACTTACTCTTCTTTTGTGGACTTTTTTTCTTGATGGCCTTGCTCTTCCCACTGACACCTGGAGATTTGGCTTTACCCTTTGACCTCGTCCCTTGTGGCATCTTAATAAATGAAGTCTTTAAAAACCTATATAAAAAAGTAAAATTATTTTCATTATCGATCGAATCGAGGTTCTTGGGGAACCTTTGAATGGAAGTTTCTCTTCGAAAGTCGAATCTAACCCAATATTTCCCCCTGTGCTTTTCTCATGTTTCCCACATAGAAAGAAAATGTTTCCCCCCTATGTTTCCCCAATGTTAACTAAAATGTTTCCCTCCTATGTTTCCCCCATGTTAAAAAAATGTTTCCCCATTGTTTCCCTATGTTTCCCCCATGCTAAATCAAAATGTTTCACTTCTATGTTTCCCCCATGTTAAATCACAATGTTTTCCCCCTATGTTTCCCCAATGGTACCACCTGAACCTTACTCCAGCCGGTTGGTTTGTGGCGAAAAAGTGGATCTCGATTCAGTATTGAATTTTTCAAGTTTTTAATTTTTTGACCCTTGACCTTAGGGGTCAATGACCCCGAAGGTCATCTTGTAGTACTCGTTGAGACCTTTCTAATGATGTGTTATATTAGTCGTTTAACTTTTATAGAAGCTTGGATATGAATTTTTTAAGATTTTAAAAGTTGACCTGCAACTCGGGAACGGGTCATTTCTGACAAAAAATTCTTTTATATCTGAATCTGAACGTAGGAGGGTTAAATTAGTCTAATAAAATTTGTTTCGAGTGATTTCCGACCATCCTCCGCTATACTAAAATTTTTCCTTAATTTACAACAAAAGTAGAAATTGGCGTTTTATAGGGATGTCTTAATTGGCGTTATATTATAAATGAGGTCAAAAGGTCAATTAAATCTATAAAATTACCTTGGTTGAGTGAATAGAGTTGATACAGTTAGCGCAAATAATTGGGATTGGAAATTTGACATTTCGACCCTCAAAATCTTCATAAATTGAGAGCAACTGGTCGGTTAAATTGTAGCAAGATTTGTGAATTGACCCTTGGCAAGTCTCACAGGGGACACAGGTAGTTGACCCCTCAGCAATATTTTGACAAACTCCACATTTTTGACCATTTGACATCTCAATCCTCATTTTTACAAATTTATTTTAACAAAAAATGGATGAAAACTGAAAATTTAAAGAAATTAATAAAATAAAAAAACAACAGATGAAGATGAAGAAATTTTTGCTGCTTTTTAAAAACTTTTTTTGGTTAATTTTTATTTATTTTTCTATCAGATATTAGTTATTGAGGAGTTTTAAAAAAATGCGGGGGTAATACCCCCGGGGTATTCTAGATAGGGGTAGATTAGGGATACATAGTTAGGAAACTTTAAATTGGATTTTATTTTTATTAACTATATTTATTATCATAGTTAAATCTGTCTTTTAAAATGACAGATTTTTAGCAAAAAAATCAGTATTGAAAAACCGGATTTGGATCTATTTTATAGGTGCCACTAATATGCAGTATAAATAACTCATTACAATTAGTAATTGTAATTTAAAAAGACTCTTTTTTTGATTATTTTTTTGTGGGAAATTATTTCAAAAATTCCAATTCCTCCTCTTGTTTTTTTATTTTTTTTAAATCCCTTCTATCTCTTTACACTTGACTTGAGCCTAGTACATATATTATATTTTAAGGTTAATAGGTACATATATTTAGGCCTGCCATTCTTCGAAGTCGACAATTCGCTCAAATTTTGAATTGAATCGAATTGGATTAGAAAATTTTTCAATTCGATCAATTTCGAATCGAATCGCTCAGGATTTTCAATTCGAGATTGTGAATCGAATTCGAATTCGGCCCAATTTCCATTCGAAATCTATTCGAATCCATTCCATTCGAATCAAGATTTTTCAAACTTTCAATTCGAAATATCGAATCGAATTCGAATTGGAAAATTTTAATCGAATGGCAGGCCTACATATATTAGTATTTCAGGCCTTATTGCATGTTAAACCTCATATAAAGGCCATAAAGTCCATTATAATTTCAAGAAATTCTTTTATACTTTACAATTTTGACATAAAGGATATCTTTGAGTGGTTTATAATGGGCTTTTTGGCCTTTAAATGAGGTACATGATAAACATGGTAAAGGCTTGAAAGCCGAATATATCTTTTAAACTCAAAATATTTTAATTTATGTACCCTACCTAACTATTTTATTAAACCTTTTTTTTTTTAATATTTTATATTTATTTCTGTTTAGGACAAATGAGGAATCATTTGAAGATGATGCCAAACGGTCTAAATTAATTGATCAGCTTCTCCACCTGAAGAAATGAGTGAAGAATCATCTGTAATAAGTTTGTTACCAGAAGAAATGGCACTTGGACTCTAAATTCCATTCTACTGAGCAATTATCAATTATCAAAGTATATAAGATCTTATTTAATTACTTACTTACTTATACTTACGATTAGCAATATATAAGGCACAAATTTTCTAAAAATCAAAGGACAAATTTGGATTATAATTATAATAGGTCCCAAGTAATGATCTTTATAAACTTACTCTATTATATTTATATAATGTTTGTTTTTATTTTGTACGAATATAAGTAGGTACTTACTTTATTATTAGAGATTAGATTGTATTTTTTATCTAAAGTGTAATGTGTAATTTAGAGATAAAAAAAATACAAGAAGCTTGCTTAGGTACTTATATATAAAACCATAAGTTAGAATAAAAGAGCTTACAACTACGACAAGAACCGGTTTAAAATTATAGTTTTTTGTATATTAAGTATTTTGATTTATTGATATCCATATATGTATCCATATATGATATGTAGTATATGACAGTGCTAAGTAATATGTATACATATTATTTGATCATAATATTCGTATGCAATTTGTAAAAAAAAAGTCTTGATTAGAAATTTTAAAGCTTTTTAATTTTGATTCCAAACCATTTTTTTAGGCAATTTGGGAAGTGTTAGATAGGTTACAAATTGGATAGGTAAATAACTAAAATGCAAGTTTTTTTATATAATAGTATTACATACTATGTATATAGGTAACATTTTTAAAATATTAATCATCCTATTTAAAGTTCAAATGTTAGGTTTTCTAATAAATTAAATGATTTTACCTATACATACTGATACAATATATGGGTTATAAAAGACATAATATATTATGCATTATGCATTATTATGACCTGGTGGGTACAAGAATGATTTCCTCGAGAAAGTCAATTATTGAAGGCAAGTTTTTATGCTCAGTTTCTAAAAATTATCAAATATTTATTGTCAAAACCTTCTAGTACTTGTTATACTGTATATTTGATCTTTGCCGAGTAAAGAGCTTCATTTTAATATTAAACAATTTTCAAAATGAAATTATCAAAATTAATTTTATTTTCAATTTTGGCAATTTTTGCACTAGTTTTATTAATTGGGGAATCTGATGGACTTTTTCTTACAGGACTTATTGCAATTAAAGGTACCATATAATATATACAAAATAATTTTAGTTGGTCCATAAGTACATATATAAAGGTTATTTTTATTTCAAAATTACACCATTTTTTCCTAAATTATCAGAAAAAATTGTTGTAAAATCCATGAATCTAATGGACTTATTAGCATGATCAAGCATTATTGGTAAAACCGATTATGGTGCCCAAAATGGCCAAAATGTCAAAAAAAAATTGGCGATTTACTGCCCAAAATTGCCTCAAAATGATTTCAAATTAAAAAATATAGGATTATATGTATATCATAATTTATTGTTCAATTTTAAGTTATTTTTTACAAATACCCAATACAAAAATCAAAATTATTTTACTAGATACCCCATATTTTTCTTGGATATTTCATTTTTAGTATAAATTATAGTTTTAATTTTAATAGTCATTTTTGTCAATTTTATCATGGCCATTTTGACCATTTTTGTCAGATTAGATGGCTGAATTATATCAATTTTCGGCTAAGTTGCCAAATTTGTTTGTATATATGGAACCAGATTATCAATTATTAATTTTTTTTTAATATACCTAATTTTAAAATATACCTAATCTCTGTAGTATCGATAACTGTATAATTTTTTCAATTTTCTTAGCATTTAAAGTGATGTCATTTGGAACTGTTTTAATGGGGCTTCTAATGAAGCAGATGATGCTTCTAAGATATCTTCGAACGAGGCTGGAAGCTCGTGGGGTTGCTGGTAAAACTGCTGCCGCCTCTGCTACTGGAGTTAAAACTCATGGATCTCATGCACATACAGGATCCTCGGTCCATTCAAGTTTACACACCAATCATGGACCTCACTATACCACAAATTTAAATTACAAGAGTACAGGTT
>JAQIXA010003864.1:0-12800 GCA_034699045.1 Nanhermannia cf. coronata Gr-Ori-00579 | reverse complement strand
TATTCAAACCCAACATTTTGAGTAAAAATTAACAGATAACCCGTTTCTAACACAAATAAAAATGATTACTTCATATTACAAGTTGATTTCAGACATAGACAATAATCTCATGTACATAAAAGTACTACATAGCACTATTACACTAGCACATATACAGAATATGTAGGTAAGTACACTTAATATAATGTACCATATGATATGATATGATAAATATTATTAACGAAATTTCTCTAGCTCTCTCAATAACTCGACAATATTTACATACATATTTTATAACTATGTACTATGACATATAATTAGGTTTACTACACACTATTACATTACATTATCGTTGGCTACTACACTACACTACACTTTTCTATTATATGTGCTCTAGCTATGTCAAAGATCTTGAATTCATATTCAATATTCTGAAGTAATAACGCCTATAAAAATAGAGGATGCTAAAATTCAAAGTGCAGACAGGCAGGTCAGGTGTGTATCAAAGTTTAAATAAGGTTCTGTATGAAATATAAAAATCATTGTGGTCTATTTATTTTTGATATTTTTAATTTTTACTTATACTTGTGGTGATTTTGATACGCAATTTTGCATACAATATTATTGTATCCTTTATAGGGTGCATACATATGGAATAATAAGTATAACATTTTATAAATAAATAAATGAAACCTCCCTATACAAAAAAGTGTACTCGTAGTAGGCTGATTTTTTAAATTAAATTAATTTTTTTTTTAAACTTTTTTCCACAATTCTTACAATATAAGTAGCTTATATGAACTCAGAACATCATCATCTTGAAATTGAGAGCCCAGTCTGTCTACTCTAACTATCTGTACCTACTACCCATTATAATCTCGTTTTCTTTCATTTATACTTTACTATTGTATTCTGATTATTCATACTACAACAGAGGTACTTTTTCTTTCATGCAAACATACAGGTATGTACATATGTACTTGCTTACCTATGTACTTGTAGTATACCTAGATACTTAGGTATATTTAAATGGTCTCATGATGCAAAAATCATAATCCTCCCTCCCCTATTAAATTGTCAGAGAAGACTCTTTCTTTCTCATCATCTCTAATTTATAATAGTAGTAGTATAGTACATCATGGCTTTTCCAATCCATATTGAAAATCTGGCATGTATGAATTTAAATGTATATGTATGAAAGTACGTTTGTATGTATGTATGCATGTATGTGTATGTACATATTAAGTAGTTTGCTTTTACTCTTGAAATGAAATTGTGAGTGAAAAAAAAACCCTCATGTCCTGCAAGATCAAAATTCCTCATAGCCTCAATTTCATACATTGATATTCAATAATAAAAAAAAGGCCAGAAAAGAGATCGCTAGAAGATTTTAAAAGATTTGCGAATAGAAAGTCATTGTGATTAGTTGCTGTTCTTCTTGTTAGCATAATATACTTATATGTGTAGGTTTTAGTTTTTTTTTTCTTCTAAAAATTATTCTAGTTTTGTATGCTTTAGGTATATATCTAGGCACATTTAGAGATCTCTAAAAGGGATTCTTTTTTTTTAATACCTTAAAGTAAAAAAAAAAATTGCATTTATAATAGTTAATTACCTGCCCATTGTCCAAGTTTTTTCAGATCTGCATTGAGATTAAGTGCTTGTCCAACCCAAGTGTTGTAGATCACTAAAATAAGCTCCCTTCCAAAGTAGAAGATGATGAAGGTTGTGATTGCGAGTCCAGCCCATTCCAGCGAATTAAGGCCCAGAATTGTGAAGGCCTTTATGGCACCTCCCCACGAGAGTAGAACTGAAATCATTTAATTAATTAATCTGATGACTCAAAACACAATCAATTTGTGAGCACTTTGGTCAAATAAGTATAAGTAAGTACTAGGAATCAAAAATAGTATAAATCTTAAAAGGTATTCCAGCTGCTATGAGAAACTTGCTCATATGCACACAAGTATAGTACTTAATAGTAGGTATAATAATATGGTATAAAAGTCAACAAACTCTTGAATTTATTTCAGACTCTTTAAGGAGCACTACTCGTATCTCCGAACCCACGACTCAATTCATATGGACACAATAATATGAAGATAAATTATAGCTAACTTTAAATATCCTGATCTGAATATTTCTGATATCAAATGAACTGAAAATAATGAGAGAGATAAATACAGTAGATAGATAGAGAGAGAGAGAGCGAAATAGTGCACACGAACGAAAAAGAACGAGATTACAACTGACTTGACTTGTAGATGAAATTTTTTGAGTAAAATTTTTATAGGAGATCTGAAGCTGCTAACACACCACACAAGAGAAGCTGGTGGTGGCAAAAATTAAGAGAAAGGCATAAAAAGGGTTGAGGAGATTGTTCAAGTTGAACTTACTACTCATACATACATATCATATGTATGTATAGCATGATAGTAGCAGGTAGTTTAGTTAGTTAGTTAGTATAATAATAAGTATAGTCATCATGAGAGTCTGGCCAAGTCAGGTGAATATAAAATAAAGTAAAACTTGAGTAAGTATTCAATATACATGGATAGGTACATAGTAGGTACTTATATACGCATATGTAAAGTAAGGATATGGGTGAGAAAGTTGCCGAGAAGCCTCGAGGGGTAAAAGAGTTAAAGGCAACAACTAACTTGTCTTGTATTCTATAGATATTATTGTTAGAAATAATATCAGTTCAGTACCAGATAATATGTAGATACGTATGTATGTATGTAGATACTACTTTGCATTTTTGTTTTACTCAACAAGTTAAGTTAAGTTAAGTTAGTATGCATAGGGATGAAAATTTTACATATATGTTTATGTACTTATTTAATACAGTACAATACATAGAATAGATAGATTTAAAGTTTGGCTGACGACGATGCTGATGATGCTGATGACCAAAACTCGAAGCTCTCTCCTCAAAATTCCCCTCAAAAACTCGCATCATAACTCGCCTCATATTCAGAAATAAATGCATTTTAAGACCAGTTGAGTTGAAAATGAAAAACCCACATTTTATTATCCTTAAACTCGAAAACCCACGAGTTTAGGCCTTATTATTATTTCCCTAATATTACGCCAATTTAGTCATAATAACATAATCTAGAAAATAAACCCCTTGTCTCATCCTCAGCATCATTTTGTCAAAACGAAAAATTTTCCACAAAAACTATACTGTCTCAAATTTCAAAAGTTGATCAAAATCATGGAAAAAGTTTGGTCAAAATTAGCTCCAAGATTCAACCCAAAATCTTATCTTATTCTGTTTCCTCCCTTTTTTTTATAACTTTCTTTCGATCCCAAAATACCCCGAAATACATACAAATATACAACACATAATTATGTAAATATGTATGCTAATCGAGAATGAATGACAAAATATCTAATTGATTCTCAAGATTGAATAAAGAATTGGTTTAAATGGATCACGACAAATGCTTGTATGTCTTTGAATATTATTGCAATTAGTCTAAAGATGAAACCTACGCTTGAGACAAACAAAATGAAGATCCTATGCATAGTAAGTGCTAACCATAAGCATAGTACTATGTAAGTATCTAGTAGATATTAGTAGTTAAATGTGAGAATCAATATAAAAATGCATTAAATAGCAAGTAAGACTAAAAGATTTTTCTGTAGGTCACCACTCTCCATTTAAGTCTTGGAGGACATGCGGATAATAGTTGAGTTTTATTAAAATCTAAACCTACCTGAGTGCCTATGTATATATTGAAATTGAATCCTATGTCTACCTAGCAAGATAGTTGTGAGTGACTTGCCTATAAAACTACACATTCTACAGTATATACTTATGTAGTTGATAGTACGACTGTAAAGTAAACACTATACAGTATGTACGTATAAAGGATTTTCTGACCGGTCGTATTGTTGTTCCGCAAGTAGGCAATGAGGTCAATATATCCACCTTTATATGCTACTATGTAGGGTATATTAAATACTACTAATACAAACTATGTAGCTTATTGTATGTAGTTATGTATAAGGTATGTAGTCAAAGTTTTAAAGTTAAGGCCACACTAAAACTTCAAAAACCTTTAATAAAATTCTATCAATGTAGATACATACTTCATACCATGTATGTAGTAGTATGTAGTAGTAAAGTCTTGTTTACATAGAGTTTTATAAAGCTTATTTATTTTATTCAACAATCATCGAGGTGACCTCACATTCATTTCTCTTTCTTCCTTACTTTCGCACAAAATTAAAATCAAAATCAAAATGGTCAACTTTTGACCATTAACATCATAGCCATATTGATAATAGATAATAATTATAATTATTATGTATCAATATGCCTATATGTATACGATAAATTACTTAGGTTTAGGTTTAGGTTATATCTACATATATCAGTATTTACATTCTTTCGCAGTACAAGAAAAGTATCGGGATAAATATTTTACGAATTCGATAGTAGTTTAACTGGGCTTATCAAGCTCAATTGTATCATCGATAATCGATCTGTAGAAAAAATTCTAGATTCTAGATCTAAATTCTTTATCAATTATCCTTGGCCAAATTATATCATTTTGATATCAGTACAGTGGTAACTGGTAACATTTTAGACAAAAAAATTTAAAAAACTGACCTTTGCACTTGATTAAAAATTAACTTTGATTCTAGATCAATCGAATTGACGAAGATGGGAAGTTGACCAAAAATTGATATTATATATTCAATGAAATGGAGATTACTTTCATCAAGTACTCGGTCAAACGATAAAGTAAATGAATCGAAAATAATCGAAAAAAAAATTAAAAAATTATATAAACTATCAGTAGGTATGTATATAATCAAAAAATACTTAAACTTGAAAATATTTCAATTTGAGCATATTAATAATTGCTGATACATAATATGTAAGAGTAATAGCGAAGTATTACATCACTTTTTACGTATTATATGTATAAATGATTACTACTCAACTGGCTACTGCCTACTTATTATTAAAATTATAAAAAATTGGACTTATTACAATTGATATTACACAAAAACTCCAATTACAGATAGTAAAAGCACAGGTATACGATATATTATAAGATAAGTAGGGTGTGTATGTATATGAGTGAGTAGGTATTTATGTATTTATGAAAATGAAATACTTATGTGCATTAAAAATAAAATAGACTATTTCAATCAAAAGTACTTACTCATTTTAAATCAGTATGTACCCTATTCTAACATACCTATATACTCGTAGATATTTTTGATAATTTGAGAATTTACCAACCACAAAATAAATTTTATACTATTCTATTCTATTCTATTCTATTCTATTCTATTCTATTCTATATTATTCTAAAATTCCATTTTTCTTATTTCTAATTCTAAATACCATAAACCAATTTCCTCATTCATTTATTGCTGCACTTTTGACTTTTGTGCATATACTTATTTAATTTGTCTATTCATAAGTAGAGAATAAGTAGAGAGCATAGTCTAGAGTCTAGATACTATCGGGAACAGATACCTACCTAATTTCAGTAAAATTATTAGTAAAAAAAAATATACTATCCATACATATTATATGTAACAATTATACTAGCTATAACCTACTCAAAATCAGTATATAAAAATATCAGAATGTACTACCTATATAAAAAAAATCCAAATTCAAGACTAATCAAATAAAATGAAGTTAATTCTAAAAAAAGAAAGTGTATACTTATCAAAATAGTTATTATAAATACAAATAGGCATACATACATGTGTTATATAGAAAACAGGAAAAAATGATTATCGATAAAAAATTTATTTTTATGTATTTTTATCTGTAGATTCTGTTAAAAGTTAAAGCAAAAGGTAGCAGTAAATTGATTGAAGCTTTTAATTAGCTTGTATGTTTTGAGATTTAGTTCCTAAACTATAAAAATGTATATTTAGCGATAATTAATTGTACATGAGTATGTATGGTATATGCCTATATGCTTATAACTACCATATTTCCGTGTGTTCTCATGCCAAATTTATACTTTTACCCTACTATCGTATTATTCGTATTGATCTGAAATTTCTGTAATTTCAAGTTTAGGTAGGAATATTAAAAAGCTTTATCAGGAAGACTGCACTGCTTATAAATAGAAATGAAAAGTACCTACCTCACCTAATTACAAATTAACTACTATCTATATAGGCACTTTATATAGCCTAATAATAGATAAGTTAAAATGATAAATAGTAAATTAGGAAATATCTAAATAGAAACAGGTTTAATAGAAAATATTCTATTTTCTATTTTCTAGATCAATAAAATCTCTAAATAATAAGTATGTATGTAATATGTACTGATATGTATCTGCAAGTATGTGTACGCATATTATGTAAAAAATATAAAATTCTAAAATCATGTATTAAATTGTAATTAAAACTAATTGAAAGTGAGTTTCAACTGCCATATGCCTTTTTTGATCCAAAAAGAAATTTTTATAATAGGAAGCTGATCCATCATACGGCTTTCAGGCCTTTACCATATTACACCTTATATAAAAAAAAAAGTATGTTTCTGCTATAGAGTCCATCCTCAAGGGACATATTGAGTATTTTGGCACCATATACATTTTTTCATTTAGAGAGAGGTTTACGGTTTCTCTTATAAACAAGAACAAGTAAAGTAAACCCTTAAATTATACAGAAATTTTACAATAAAAAGTTAAGTGTTTATTGCCTAGAATTGATTTCTGTGGTGTTTGGTCGGTTTGTGTGTCTGACACACATATTTTTACATAATAATTAACAAAGAGGATCAAGAAAGATAGAAAATCCATTGAGAAACAAGCACATTCTACAACTAACTATACTAGGTAACTATACTACAATAATTTTCAAGGAAATGTTAGCCGGTTTTATAAAGACTTTTCTTTTTAGAGACGTTAGAACTATTCTCATAAGAAATCTTGCGAATAAAATGACATTACATAAATATATGTATGTATCGTATGTATGCATGTATATTACTGATAAAAGAATAATATTTTAAATAAATAAATTGAATTATATAGGTAACTAACTATTGCAATTGTCTACTAAGACTACGAGGGATACAAGGAGCTAGAGTTAGTAGTATCTTTTACAAAAAGGGACAATCTATTGCCAATTATGCAAGTAAAGGACGAAAATTTGAGGAAAAAAATGAGGTGTGCATAAGCTTGCTGTTACCGATACTACTCGTATGTACATACATATACGATAGATTATATACTCGTAATCTCGTAATATTCAAGCAATCTGTTCATAGTCAATATTATGTATAAGTTGTCAGAGTAGATTTACAGGAAACAAAAGTCTACTTATTTTGCCTATTACATATTATGTACATAAGTATATGCAAAATATCAATAAGCAGGTACCTACATAATAGTAAAAGTATATTATGATATGTAGATGAGATAGGTACTTCAGATCAAAATATAAAAGTATTGTAATAGAACTCTACCTTATTGTTAATGTACTATTTTTAATTTGACTTCAATTTAAATACTTAATATTTAGCATTAGTAGCTGTTTAGTACCTAATTGGTACTACCTATAGGTACTTAGTATATAATATATTGTATAATCTTTTCGAAAATTTTCAATTTAGGTATTTAAATAAGTTGACCAAAGTACAATTTTTTTTATTGCATCTACCATTTAAAGAATGACTGATAGTCAAGAGGCTATAATTTCCTTAACTAACTATACATACATACCATATGTAACTGTATACATAAATAGATTAGAATTTACCTGTTTTTAAAAAATTAGAATAAAAGTATAACTCGATACATAGGTAGTACATATCGTTCTAGACAATACTCGTACTTGGCAAAATTTGAAAATATTAGTAGGTGCAAGTTCTTTAAAAAACGTTATCGTGTCAACTGAATTATTGGGTTGGTATTTTTTTTTCAATAAAATAACATTTTTAATGAGATTTTTGTGTGATAATTTGATAGTTTGAATATATCTATAAATTGTCTAGTTTGATAAATGAAAACATACCATTAAGATGATCCATTTTATTTGTAGAATAAATAATAAATAGATGAGTTTATCAGCTTACTATCTAGCTTAATTAACCAGTACTAATTAAACTGTAGATGATTATAAAAAATTAGAATTGAAAGTTCAAAGATACTTAATACTGTTTTTTGTACCAATATGTATTGAAATTGAAATAGAGTTTGAGTTGGAAAGATTGAGAAAATATGTAAGAAAAAAAGTATAATAATTATGTAGTGGTAAATTCTTCTAACTCTATAATATTCTTGTCTCAACTTGTCGATTTAAGAGCAAAAACTGGACTGAAATAATTTTGAGAACTTTCCTCAGAATTTACTCAAATAATTGGCTGGCAAGGACGATAATAAATTACTCGATACACAATTCTATTGTATTTTATTGTACTATATTATACACTATAAAGTAAAATGTAGCTCACTGAAGGTTCAAATGTTAACTTGAGACTTTTAAAGAATGACTAATGATAATAATTTGTTTCCTCTAATAAAACCAGCCACTTTTCTTCTCTTTGGAAAAATTAATTTTGTTGTTTTAAGGTTTTAAATGTGTCTGGATTCTGAATAAGAAGAATCAAGTAGGAAAATAGATATGTAAGTTATGCATGTAGGTAGGTAGGTAGGTAGGTATGTAGGTAGATACTGATAGCTTAAGGTATAATTGTATGTATCGTGTAACGTAAGTAAGGAGAATTATATTGAATATCTGTAATCCTGGGGAAAGTCCAGAGATTTCAAGTTGAAGTTCTCAATTAACTTCAGCCAGCAGTTTTATTTTAATTCATGTACATATTTTTCCAAGTTTCAAAATTATCCATGTACCATGCATCGTACTCGTAAGCGTACCTATACCTATACCTATACTATAACTATGGTCGGTAGGTAATACTTGTATAAAAAATTTATTTGTAAAATAATAGGTAACAATTTACATATACATAATATATGTTCAATATTCATATTATGGATTATAATTACAAATATGTACCTACATATGAACACTTTATAATTTTTCCTATAGTATTTGCCTATATTGATATTTTGTACTAAACTAACTATCTTCATGCATATACTGGATACCCTAGACTTAATTACACTCTTTTTGTAAGTACTATATAAACTGTAGGCATGTAAGTACCCTTCTTACATTACAATTACAATTAATATAAATGTAAGATAGATAGGTAATACAATTTTTTTTATTAGTTTAAAGCAGTCAAATATAAAAATAGTACCTATAACCTATTATACCTATCCTCCTTCTTGTATTATGATTATGTGTAGGGTACTAGTATTTAGAAGTAGAACTACTAATACAAGTAAGGGTAATAGGTTAAGTAATAGTAATAGGTAATAGGAAGTAGGAATTACTTAAGTAATATAATACCTACCTATATATAGGTTGGTATATACTCGTGCCTAAATTATTTACCTAAGTAAATACCTACCTAATAAATTATTCATATAACAATTTACCTACCCATTGTTTTATTATAAATTAACTGGAGTGGGGAGAAATGAAAATAATATACCAAATCATTTTGGACAAAATTTCCTTTTAAAACTCTAATTTAAGAAAGAGGAGCATTATTAAATACCTAGGGCTTTCATTAATACCTAAGTACTTACTATAACATATCATAACTTTGCTATATACTCTGCTATGTATACATATATTACCTACTCTAGTTTAATAATCGAACAAAGTTGAAGGGTAAACATTTTCTAATCATGCAATATTTAATAATAGAAATATTTAGAAAAAGGAAATGGCTACTTATATGTAATTTATTATCTACATGCATAGATACATAGATACTAGGTCGAGTCTAGTCCAGTCTATGTCGATGATACAAGTACCTGCGTAAATCTCATATATTAAGTTTTAACCTACCTATATATTTTTTTCTTATGAATTAATTTACTGATAGACTGTGCATGAATAGTGAATATTCATATTTATGCATGTATGTACATAATTATGTAAATAGATATATAAAAGATAAAGCTCGGTAATTCCTTACACGAGCCAACATTGTTTTATTTTATTACCCGCTTAAACACACTCAAAATTATTAAATTCCCAAAGACTTAAATAAACCTTAATCAGAATTCAGAATCCAGAATCAGTCTAGTTCTAGTTCTAATCTCAGGATCAGTCCAAATGTAATGTAATGTAATATAGTAAATAGTAGGGTACCCTATCTAGAATATTCTGTAATATACTCAAAGTCACAATTACATATACCTACCTACTAATTTATCTAATCTCTTTGCCACTGAAGAAGATGATTCACTGATGGTTTAATTAATTATTCTATTCTATTTATATACCTAATTAATAATTACTTATTTACCTAAAATAATAATGCATGGGTTGAAATTAAAAATCATCGACCTCACTGATTTAAAAAAATTGCTTTAGGTTAAAAAAGGGCTCATTATTTCTTATTCATAATAATATCAGTGTATTATATAGGTACTTGATTCATATTTAAACCATTCTAATATGTACCTATTAATTAATTAATCATTTTCAAGAACATATCTATTACAATATAAACCGATAAGTCACAATTCTAAAAAATTGTTAAATCAAATTACAAAGTATATCTTGATCTATGTACTGTGTGTGCCCTTAAGGCAATCTTGTATATTATCAAGACAGTTTCAAACTTTTCGTTAATAAAAAATGGTATTAAGTCGCGCAATAAAGTGTATAATTAGAATTAGGTACATACATATCTAGTAGTAAGTAAAATTTTGTGTTTAAAGTTTACAAATATATTTTCAAGTACCTACCCATTTAATTAATATTTGAGTTTACAATATACATAATAAGTATCGTTCTATTTTACGTGAAATGTTTAAAATTTTGTACAATCATGAAAGAAAAAAAATTTTTCTAAAAAACGAGCAAATACTTACTTATATGTTATAAGGGCCCTGGTATTTTAACAAAATTTTAAAGATTTACGATATAATACCCTACATTGTAATTGTTCTACTAGTAGGGTACTTATATTGCATTGCATTGGTAACTACATATAGCTTAAACCTTAGTATTTGACAGTATAAAATATCTATTACTATTTTGAGATAAAAAAGAAAATCAAATTAAAAAAAAAAAATACAAGTGTAAAACTTATATTATCTATATAAGTAGAGATATATAGCATCTAATCCTAAGATACTGATATAAATATAGATATAGATAGGTAGTAAAGTACTGATATATAGGTAGATGAGAATTTATTATCAGTATCAGTATTAATTAGGTTGAGATTTAATTGTATGTACATATAAGTATGTAGATAGGAAGGTACTTTTTTAAATGTCCAAAACTTATGATAATTATTCGAGTATTCGTAGACATTAAGGACTATAATTTATTTTGGTTTTTTTTTAATTTACTCTCTCACAACCAGAACCAGATCATATTTTCAAAATTAAATATTTATTTATTTATTTATTTAAACTTGATTTCATTTCTTTATAATTTGCTGTGTAATTACAATTACATAAAAATGATCAAATAATATAGTAGTGAAATCCGAACAGAATAAACTTTAATAAATAATCGAGTAAATAATCGAACCTATTACATAAAGCACTACATATAAGTTTGTATACATTTTACATAAATAAAAGAATAGTATGATAAATTTACTTCAAGATTAATTTTTTAGGATTATTATTGGTAGATTTAGATTGAAAGTATAGTATAGAAATAGAATACTAACTAGGTAATTGTCTGGTAATTATAAAGGTAGGATAGAATTCCTCAAGATTATTTCTGGGGCAATCGAGACAGTTAATTTGTGGACGAATTCGACTCGACTGTAAGAAAGAAATGAAAAGTAGGTAAATCATTCAACAATTCATGAGCTAATTAATTATAATTTTAAGTTGGCTAATTCTAATGTATTAAAAAGAAATCTGAAATCTGAAATATTTATCTGAAATCTGTATCTAAACTAGATATATAACTACTGATAGTATGTATAAATATGAGAATTATGTACTACATGATTAACATGATGAATATTTAATAAAAAGTGATATAATATCTATGTATTTACAACTTAATTACAAATATTTGAGCTATCAAGAATAGAAATAGAACTATGACTGATGACATGATAGCAAAGAAAACGAGGAAAAGAACAAGAACTAAAAGATTTCTTCTGATCTTGAATAGTACGAGTATCTGTATAGTATAGAGTTATTAACTAATCTTAACTATTTTTAATATAATTGTAGTAGTATAATATAGAAGAATAATACAGGTAGTTGATTTGAGTAGAAAACATTTTTCATTTGTTTGTTGTGTGAACTTTCATTTCTATCTGTGAATAAATAAATAAAAATTAATTTGCTTAATATGGTCAATTGAGAAATTGCATAAGTTTTAATTTTAAGTAGGTGCTGGATAAAATGATAACACTTTGGATTTCAAATAAAAAGTTAACAGTTAATATTAATTGTTAATCAACGTAAGAGTTACTCTTTAATTAAGTGTGCCAAACCAAAATAGTAAAATGCGGGCACGAGGTATAAAGCGAAAATAAATTTTCAGGATTTAAATAATTCAATCTCCGTTTTTTTGTGTTTTCGGCAAAAAGTATTAAGGTCAGGATCGTAAAAATTTTAAATGGGAAATTTAATGGTGACTTAAAAGAAAGTTAACAAAGCAATTAAAGAGAGTTGAATGTCAAATAGGGTATCAAAATAAAGATTGGAGAAATCTGAATCATGTAGGTCATAATTAAGTTTATAAAAATTAAT
>JAQIXA010003863.1:0-12800 GCA_034699045.1 Nanhermannia cf. coronata Gr-Ori-00579 | reverse complement strand
CGAAAAATGAGATTTTTCAACGCTTTGCTCGCACAATTTATAATCAACTTCTAGTGAGTTGATTAAAGCCTAGTATATTTATCAAAAGGTTCCTATTATATAATAGGTACTTTTAATACAGTCGAATATGCTACAACTATTCAAATAGAAGGTATAATGAATCCAAGTATCTTGTAGAAAATTTACAAAAGTCTCATTTCAGGCTCAAAAATATCAAAAAATCGTTGAAAGGATCTATTCAGTTTTCGGCCTTCCATGTTAAACATCTTATAAAGGCTAGAAAGCCCATATACCTACTAATTATCCAAAATACAGATAAATATTAGTTTTTAATAAAAAAAATTTCATAAAATTCTTTATGTCTTTATCTAAAATCTAGCTGTCTCGGATCATTATCCATCTATTTAAGTTAAATTTTTATAAATTTTCGACAGAAATCATAGCAAATGGAGATTAGATTTTACCTTGTACTATTTATAAGTTACATAAAATTCTTGAAAATTATTTCACTTTCAAATTATCAACTAGATAGGTAGTTATTTTGAAATCAAATTTTGATTTTTTTATATCTATTCTATCCAGGTGTTCAAAACCTCCAAAATCAGATTTAATTGAACTCCTAGCTTTCCATGTTAATCATCATATAAAGGTCAGAAAGCCCATTATAACCCAAAGACATTTTTTTGAACTTTTTGTAAAAGTTTGAACTTTGAATCTATGTTTTTACTAAAGATACTTGCCTATTTTTTAGATTAAAATTTTAAAAAAGGTTCAAATTTTCTCATGTTCCCTTTAAAATATGTTCAAATACCCTTTATACTTTGTAGAATATAAACTTTTCATGGTCTATGTATGAGAATAAAATAAATTTGAAATATTACTCACATTATAAAATGAGATTTTGAAGCAAATGGACAAGTTTTAAGGAATAAAAAATATTTTTAGGGCCCATTGAGCTCAAAATCTGAAGTAGGGTTATATTTTATTAACTCATTGCCAGGATTTCCGATTTTTGATTTATTTCATTTTTTATTTGCAAAAACTTCTATTCTTTTCAAGTTTTTAAAAAGACATTGTTCTTGTCATATTAGATATATCTATATGCCTTATCTTATGATCATGAATACCATATAATAATGCCTTATTATGACATAATTATTCTTATTTTGAAAAAAATTCTAAATTACAGCAATCTTGCATTACTTTTAGAACAAAAAAATTGACTCTGATTTAATCTGATCCTTATTTTGATTGAATTTACCTCTATATTTTTGGCCTTTTTGGCTCTTATTTTGGCCCAGTATTTTTGGTCCTTGTATGAAATTAACCCAAAATTTTTTTAAATCCTGACCTAACCTAAACTAAACTATAAAATTTTGGCTAAATTTCAACCAGGGGTGTAGTTAGATCCAAATATAGGGGTAAATTCCACCAAAATTGGGATGAGACTAACTCAAGTCGTTTGAAAAATGCTAAAATTTACAATTTTTTTGCTGATGCTTTATCTACAGCTATCTACTAACCTTCTTATTTAGCTTTATTAAAAAGTTTTGAAATATTTTGAAGTTTATATTTTTGCCTAGGTAAATATGTGTCCTACAGACACAAGCTTAAGTAATGAAAGTTTAGGTATATAATTAAAAATCTATTTTAGACTTCATTTGTTCAAAATTTTAATTAAAATGTTTATTTGTACAGTTTATAGTCCTCCATTATAATGACAAATAAATCTCTTTTTAATTATGTTCTATCTGAGATTTCATTAAAAATTTTGATTATTTCAGCACTTTCTTATACAACTTGTTACTTATCCATACCATAGTTGTGTATCTTGATTTTGTAGGACATTGTAGGTAGTAAGTAGTATTATAAAAAATGCAAGTCCCAAAAGAGAGATTTACCTTTAATACAGGGCATAATAAACCTGCTGGGTTGGCTGAAAAATTCAAGTCATAAAATTGTATGGACCTTGTACAGTATAAAGTATATTGTATCTTGAAAATAAAAATAAAAAAAACTTGCAAATTTAAAGGGAGGTTTATATAGATTGGCTTCACACAGGTCTCAAAGAAGGGATTTGAGAGCCCTTAATGCACATATAATTTTAGATTAGCTTTACCCTTTTAGCTTGCTACCATATTTTACCAATATAATATGTCCAGATTTTAAGAATTTCTAAATCTATATTCAAAATTAGATTTGACTCAAATTACCCAAATTTTCTTGTATTTGACCTGACCTAGAGGTCTGAAATAGTCTCTAAATAGAATATAGATAGAGTTAGCATAGTTTAGAACCATTTTGAAAGGATATCTTATGGTTATAATGGGCTTTCTGGCCTTTATATGAGGTTTAACATGCAAAGGCCTGAAAAAAATGGCCTGAAATTTTTTTAGAATTTTGATTTTCAAATCAAAATGTCAATATTTGATGAAATTAAACAAAAATTTCGACCTTTTTGGTTATAATAGTTAAAATATAGGATATAAATACTATTTGATTTTCAATACCGAATACCGAACTTCAAAATAAATATAGAGTTCAAAAAGAATCATTTTTATAAATAAGATCGATGACCCCTTCATAAGATAAGGATTAACCTTAGTTTTAGTAAAATAAAGGATCTAATCGGCTTTATTAAACCCAACATAAAGGCCAAAAAGCCCATTATAACCCCAAGATATTCTTTAATGCCTAGATAAGAGAGAGCTTTTTTGATGTGTTTAGCACTTGGAATCTATTTTGTAAGAGTACCTATATGCTAAGATAGGTACATACTACATACGTTATTTTTAGGTTTAAATTTGAACTTTAAGTCAGGCATTGTACAGTTCAATTTCCTCCTGGGGATTTACACACACTGTACTAGTACTGACAATGAGTACTGAACCCAAGACCTTGTTAAAAAAACACATTTTTTCCACAAATAAAGAGGACATTTTTTGATGAAAAAAATGAAACAAAATGCCCTGAGAAAGTCTTGGGACTTTTTTTTTGGTTTCTATTTATTAGGATGTACATACCTATCAGTTGTAGGTCTGTTTGTATTTGCCAGAATTCACTTTCTCTCGGGTCATTTTAGTTTTATTTCAAATCTCAAATCTCCAAAATATAAAAATACATATGTAAAAATAACACTATTGGACCAGATCGAAAGTTCACAATTTTGTACATTGAAAATTTTTGCAAAAGAAATTGAATTTGTTAAAAGTTTTTCAAAAAAAATCTCATCAAAAATTTCCTAAAATTCAAACAAGAAGATACATAAATCAGAATAAGAGTAGTTTTATGCTTTTTTAGAGGTCTGAAATGACCTTTGAATGATCTATAGTTTCAAATAAATCCTTTTCTACCAGATGGTCACAAATTTCGAAAATTTTAAACCTTAAATGTCAGACTTTTTAGCCAAAAAATGAGCTTTTTTGTCGAATTTTAAAGATAATTTGGCTTAAATTAGTTGAAATAGTATTTAAGTCTCCATTTTAAAACATTTTTTTTGCTTTTTGTAAAACATTTTTTATATACCCTAATAATAATGATATATTAAAGACTTTATTTTAATGTCATCCCTATTTTGGTTGAATTTACCTCTATATGTTTGGCATCACGTATGAAATTAACCTATTTAGTTAAGCTTAGGTTAGGATTTAAAAAAAATTAATGTTGATTTCATACAGTGTAAATTTATACCAAAAATAAAGGAGTAAATTTTACCTATCTAAATAGGGATTAGATTAAACCAGAGCTTATGATAAATAGGTCTCAAAATAATTTTGAGACAGACAATCATGCAATCAGCATAGCTCACTTTTTGACAATTTTGTGGGTCTATAAAGCTGGGCGAATGTGTGAATGGCATTGTACCTTATATGCTTTGTAGTAGTAGAATTTCGCAGATTTCGCAATTTACAATTTGGAATTTTATTTTTTGTGGCCTGTTGTCACAATATGTTTCCTTTCAGTCACAAGTACCCTACAAGTACTAGTGCTAGTACTAGTACAAGTACAAGTACTAGTAGTACAAGTCACAGTAAATAAAGAAGACTTAATGAAGGTTGTAAAATTCCCTAGAAAAGACTTGTGTATAAAATAAAAAAATAAAAAAATCTCGATTTGTACATAGATACATAAGATACATCCTATAAACTATAAGTAAGGCTATGCTATAAACTATGTATTTTTTTTCTCTATATTTCAAGGTGACAATAAAGTTAGAGGGTGATTGTCTCGGGGATACAGTCTGTTCTTGTCTTTATCCACCTCGGATTTTTTTCGTCGTTTCGAAATCACTTCAAATTACACCAAATCCACAAGTAACGAGCCAGAGTTCGAATAAAAACTCGAAATCTGACATTGAGATACAAATCCAGGCCATTGAGGAACCAAACTCGGTCCAACATATTGTCAATGGACATAATTCTGACCAGAAAGAAGTCGAGGATGTCATACCTGAAGTGGTCGTCTATAGAAGTGAAGCTAAGGTACAAATAAAATCAAATTCTGAAATATTGTAGAATCCAGTCAACTTAAAAATTGACAATTTTTTGGTTTTTTTAAACAAAAAGTTTGATGACACATTTATGCCTAGGTCTTTAGAAAAGATATTAAAATTAATCTAATGAACCAAATTTTGATAAAAATGACCTTTTCTGATACTTAAATGATAGGGTATGTAAATAACGTTTCAGATTAAATTCTACAATTATAGGTACTCGAGATACTTTTTTTCATTTGAAAGGGTATCTTGATTTTCTGGCCTTTAAATAAGGTTTGCATGCAACTTCCAAAAAGCATCTCTAGACATATTTGTGTGATTTCGTTTTAAGGCTGTTTTTTGACCTGAAAATATCTTGACTTTCTCTAGATATAGACTTAAAAAGGATATCTTCGAGTCATAATGGGCTTTCTGGCCTTTATATGAGGTTTAGCATGTAAAGGTCAGAAAGCTGAATACATCCTTTCAGGGCTAAATAATAACTAGTTCAGCCGAAAATAAGTGTCTAAATTTCGAAAATATCCCTAATCTACCTCTAGAAAATTGAGGGTTTTCAATTTTTTTTTTAATTTTGATACAGGTTGGTCCAAATCCTGCTTGGGAACCATTTACACTTTCAGTTCAAACTATATGTAATGGAGATAAGGTAACTTTCTCTCTTGATAGTTTATAGATTTATAAACTATCTCAGATTTCAGGTCTGAAATTCTAGATTTCGTAATAAATCAGAATTTCAAATTGAAAATTAAGATAAGAATACCACTATTAAAAGCTTGTTGAATCATTATATTATAATGAATTTACTCATCCAAATATTTTTGAAATTCAGGAGTCTAGGATGATTCGATGGCAAATTTTCCAAGTAGGACTGAATGGTTACCACAGAACCTTGGGATCTTATGAGACGACCCTTTCAAGGATCGCAGGAATCGTCGAAAATCCTTCAAATGTACCCTTAAAGGGTAGCAAAGGAAAGGTAAAAATTTCAATTTTATAAATTTCTTAAATTTTGTCAAATATTGCCCAATGATGTTAAAAGCCATTAATCATACTAATACAGTAAATCATCTTAATTTTATTTTAAATACAGATTCAAAACTTTGACATTTTAATCAAAATATTAGAAAAATATGTATAGGTACATATGTATAGCTTTTTATAAAAAAACTTTGAAAGGATTTAGGTTTAATTTCATCCCTATTTTGGTTGAATTTCCTCTATATTTTTGGTCAAACTTTACCCCTGTATGAAATTAACTCAAAAAGTTTATAAAATCCTAATCTAACATAAACTAAACGAAAATAGTTGGAGTTAATTTCATATAGGGGTACATATTTAGGAATTAGACCTAAAATATAGGGGTAAATTCAATCAAAATAGAGAAGAGATTAGAGCCTTTATGATATGTATTTGGGCATAAATTTAGAAATTTTGATCTTTGAAAATTTATCTATTTAGAAATAAATTTTTTGAATTTTATTCACGAATTAGGCAAATGACATACATATAATTGGACTATGTATTTACAGTACCCTACATTTATTCATGCAAATTTCAACTTATCGAGTTTATGATCTAAACTGTATAGGATATTATTATTATTGCAAAAAATTGGCAAAATTCTGGTCTGTCTGAACTGTGAAATTGAATTGAATTCTCAAATTCGAATGATATTAAATCGACTCAAAATTTTTGGAAAATTTATTTTTATTAGTTTCCATTTGGGTTTCCGAACCCTTTGATATAACGATATGAGATGATATGAGATATTTTATGGGGTTATTAAATATTATTATAGCAGTTATAAAAATTCCAAAAATTCCATTATTAAACCTTACACAGAAGGCTATGTAGTATGTAATATTTACTTTTTTCAGCTTTATTTACTTGTATTATATTGTATACTGCTGTAGTAGTAGTAGTACATAGTACACAAGTTTAACATCAAAGTCAATTTTGGTATTTTTATTCCGACATATTGTCATTGGACTTTGACATGAGAGAATGGCCAATATCCCACTAGAATTGCAAAAAAAACTCGAAAAAATAATCGCGAAAGCTCCATTTTCTCTGTATATTTTGACAGTAAATCATGAAAGAAATTCTCAAAAAATGTCAAAAATTTTGTAAAAAAAACTTTCGAATTTTGGAAATTTTACAAGTTTAGTTCTTTCTAGAGCAAGAGTGCTCATTTTAACTGTAGTGATAAGAATTTTCTAATAATTATGATTGACACTTAAGCCTAAGATTACTATCTATGTTTACTAGAAGTTTGAAAGTTTCAAAGACTAGAATAGATAGCAGGTAATATTGGAAGATTCGTAATGGTATTCTTATCTCAAATCTGAGATTTGTGCATAGGAAATGCCAATACTTTGTTCACAGCTTTTGTCGTGCTATATCGACAAAATATTTAGCTCAGAAACTCGATATTGATAATTATTTTGGCAAATTCCTCTGTAAACAGCTCCAAAACTGAAGCGGTAATATTCGAAAATCATCAAAAAACGAACTGAAATAGTGAAATATAAGGATTTTTGATGATTTTTGAATATTCCCGCTTCAGTTTTAGAGCTATTTGCAGAAGAATTTACCAAAATCATTATCAAAATCGAGTTTTGTTCTAAATTTTGCGTCGATATAGCTTATAGCATTACAAAAGCTGTGAAAAAGATATTGGCATTTCCTACTCAACAAACAAATTCCAAGCCCCCTTTTCAATTTTGAAATCCTAAATGTAGGGTAGGGTACTAATTTACTCGTTGAAAACTAGGTTTCCAAAATTTGGAAACCTAGTTTTCAATTTGGAATCCAAATTGAATGAAATCAGAATAAAATTTTTCTAATTCTGGTTCAACCAAACTTAAACTTTGATTTTGAAAATTGAACCAAAAAGTCTCAACTTTTGTTTCAAGGGCAGATAAATCCTAAAATTTTGCAAAATTTAACAAAAGAATATATTTGGGCTTTGGGTCATATGTAATAGGCCTATCTTATGATCTTTATATAGGATTAATCATAGATAATTCTGAAAGCAGAAGAGATCTTTTTCGAGACTTTTTGCCAAAATTTCGCAAATTTAACAAAATTTTGATTTAAACAGATCAAAAAGTAGGATTTTGGGATTTGAGAAATTCGAGATTTCAATACCAATACAGATTATAAGCGAGCTAATAGATTGAAACCATCTTTCATAAAATAGAATAAAAAAACTTTAGATCAAAATATTATGATTTGTGTTTAATTTCATCCATATTTTGGTTGAATTTACCCTTATATTTTTGGTAGAACTTTAAAAAAAACCCAAAAATATTTAGTTTAGTTTAGGTTAGGTTAGGGTTTTTTTTTTAAATTGGGTTAATTTCATGCAGTTAGACCAAAAATATGGTAGTAAATTCAACCAAAATAGGGATGTGATTAAATCGGAGCCAAATACATATTTACAGATACTTTTGATATTTGCTGATGTAAAATTTTGCAAAATAAATGTCATAAATGTGAAAGATCAAGAAAAAAAAATGTTCAAAAATATATTTTTAATCTCCCTAATGTATTACTAATACATAAGTATTAGACATCACTATATAGAAGGATATTACTGATCCTAAAATAATTTAATTAAATTACTTTTCATCATCAGGTCCTTTTGTATAGTACTTATTGTACAAGTGCATGTCTTATGGCTTAAAAATTTCCAAAATTTCATACATGTGTGTTTAATTTAGCAGTTCGTTTTAGTTCTAGGTCTACTTTTTGTAAGTCTGCTATTCAAATAGACATATTAATAATTGCAAAGTTCATCATGAAAGGGGCCAACTCAAAAACTCAAAAACACTGAACTCTCGAGTGATATTTACTTTTCAGAATTATTTCAGAGGACCTAGAATAAATTAAAATTTATACCTTTAATACTAGACTAAAGCAGTAATAGTAGTCTACTGTCAAACATCCGAAGAATCTCCAACCAATTTGACAAAAAAAAATCACATTTTGTCAAAAATTTGTCAAAAATTTCAAAATTTTTACACTAGTTGAATGTTCAAAACTTCAAATTAAAATTTCTAAAGGATATCTTAGGGTTATAATAGGCTTTCTGGCATTTATATGAGGTTTAACATGCAAAGGCCTGAAAGCCGAATACATCCTTTGAGACATTTCTAAAAAAATTGTTTAAAATTATGAAAAGTTGGAGCTTTTATTAGTGTTTATAGGTACCTACTTATATGATTTTCAATGTTTTATGTTTGACCTAGAGGTCTGAAAGTTTCAAAATGATTAGAATTAAGGACTATTGGTAGGGTACTACATTTGTCTCAAGTACCTAGATATTTTTGAAAAATTTAAAGCTTAAAATGACACAAGAAATAAGACTCCTTGCCCAGAAAAGGGTCTATATTTTCTTTAAATTTCAGACCTCTAGGTTAATCAGCCAAAATAATAATCAATCTAAACTCAAATATCACTTTGAAAGTATATCTTCGAGTTATATAATAGGCCTTTATATGAGGTTTAGCATGCAAAGGCCTGAAAGCTGAATATAGGTATCCTTTGAAATTTCAGTGAATCCTGTTAAGAAAAATTTCAAAAATTTAACAATTTTTTGAACATTTGCACTTTTCTCATGGTTCAAATTTTGTACATTTTATTTCAGAAATGATCTTGGGGTATTTTCGGCAAATTTTCTGAAGTAATTTTAGTTTTTTTGATTAAATTTGACAATTTTTGACAAATTTTTGATTTGACAAATCGACCGAGTAGACTAGCAGTACATCCTTAATGAATATATGTGCAGGCATAGAATTAATTTCCTTGTGAAATACGACTGTTAGGTTACTTTGAATTTGAATTCTAAATTAGAATTCAGAATTTCTCGTTCAAACTTGAAGTAGAAAGAAATCATCATACTACCATGATGTACTTAAATACACTTGTACCTAGTACTAGTACTAGCACTAGTGTATTTGGATATGAACTTTTAAGAGACCCTTTTAAAGGGTAAATTTCATTTAATTCCAAATTTGAACATTCGTATAAAATTGTGAACAACTTTCCCCCAAGAGAAATCTGCAAAACTCAAATCTACATTTTTTTCTAATATTGTAAAATGCGAGCTAAAGTCTCTAGTATATCAAAATCTAATTGTAAATTTTAAGGATACATGTTTAATTTCATCCCTATTTTGGTTGAAAAATGGCTTAACTTGACCCCTGTATGATATTAATTCAGTTTTTAGTTTAGTATATCTTACGAGTAGGTTAAGGCTATGCTAGATATTTTGGGTTAATTTCATACTCGCGCAGGGGTATAGTTAGAACTAAAATACAGGTGTAAATTAAGCCAAAATAGGGATGGGAGTAAATCGGAGCAAATTTAAGTAGATCTAGATCTACTAGACTAATTCTAAGTATTATCCTCTATTATTGTATCTATTTTATAGAAATATTTTATTTAAATATGACATCGCTTTCTCAGAGATAACTAGTTGATATTTTGAAACCTTTTTAAGGTCATCAAAAGCTCGAAAAGTTTTAAAACCTGGATTTTTATCATTTTTTTCTATTTTAGTTTGAACTTTCGTTGTTATCTAATAGCATATTTTGGGAAATAATTGTCCTAAATTTCAATATTTTCATCAAATTTCGATCAAAATGACAATAGTACTTCTACCCTAATGAGTATTCAGAGCTATATTTAGAATTTCTTGTGATTATTACTTGGGAAAAATACATTTTATGCGAGCTATAATGACTTTTTAACACTTTTTTTTTGATAATTTTGACACTTTCAAAAGCAGATTCAGTACTTGGAATTAATTTTATTTATAATCTGTCATAAGCAAATTGATCTCTCGTGTCATTTCCACAACTTTTCAACTAATCTTGTAATTATTAGGATTGTAAAACCTCTGTATAAAGTACCTAACAATATAAATGAATGCAAATTTGCCTTATATAAAAGTACAGCTCTAAGCTTGTAGAAATAGTTTCGAGATATCAAAAGTCAAAAGTCAAAAAGGAGAATTAATTATGCGGATTAATTGTCCTAAAAGTTTCCCACTTGATATATACTGTAATGATCCCCGTTAGCTTTAAAGTATCAAAATTATCATCAAATTTCATCTAAATTTGCTTAATAAACCTTTTATTATGACTACTGCTTAAGTATAAAGTATAGTAGGACAATTGGACATAATTCAGATTTAAATTATCAAAAGCTAACAAAGATTTCAAAGTGCATTTGAAATTCTAAAGTTATGAAAATCTGGAAGAAAATCGACCAATTTGAAAATTTTAGAATCAAAATCTCATTTCATTATAGAACTCGAGGATAATCCGTAAAATGTAAATTTTTTTTTAGAAAACATAAAAAAATGCTTTCAAGATCTAAAGGGTCACAAAAGGATACTTTTAGACCTTTATATCTCAAATATTATGCAATAGATATATGAAAAATAACTAGATAATCTCGAAAACTTTATTGCAAGCCTTGATAAACGTATTTTTTGATCACAAAAATTTATATTTTGCATCTCAAATAGTACCCTAATATTTTAAGAATAAATTAAGAAAAAATCTTAAAACGGCTTTAAAATGACTTAAATTTAATCTCATCCATATTTTGGTTGAATTTACCCCTATATTTTTGGTCTAACTGTATGAAACTAACCAAAAATCTTACGGATTTAGGAGGTAAATTCAACCAAAATTGGGATTAGATTAAATCGGGTCCCTTTAAATTACCTATGAATACTGATACAAATCTCAAAGAGATTTTTTTTACCAAAAATTGATCTTTTTAAGATGTAAAATTTTCGAATTTTTGAGTTTTTCTCATTATAATGATCAAAAAAATTGTAAAAACGATAAATTTTAACCAAAAATTTAACTTTTTTGGTGAAATAAATTGATCCTAAAGACATGAAAATTTAATCTAGAAAGATCTAGGAAGATCTATAGGTTAGAAATTTTGAATATCAAAATTTTCATCAAATTTAGGGTCGATTTTCATCAATTTAGAGCTAAAAAGCACCTTTTCTCGTAGCTATAAACATTCTAATTTCAAAGGCTTCCTTTTTGATTTTATTTATATTTTGAAAGACTTAAGTTCAATTTTATTCCTATTTTGGTTGAATTTACCCCTAAAATTTTGATCTACCTTTATATTTGTGGGAAATTAACCCAAATTTTTTAGTTTAGTTTAAGATAGGATTTAGAAAATTTTTGGTTTCATTTCATACGAGTATAAGGGTAAAGTTAGATCAAAAATTTAGAGGTAAATTTAACCAAAATAGGGATAAGATTAAATCGGAGCTATTATGAAAAAGTACAAAATGAAATATATTTATCTTATTACAAGGTACTTTTACTTTTAATGTCTAAAGTCTAATAAAAAGTCTCGAAAGTTAAAATAATTTCAAATACTTTAATTAGATAATTAGCTTACCACGATTCTACTCGAACAATCTGGCCCTACAAAAAGTAACGAAATGATTCTAAAATCTGTCCTAATTATGATTATAATGGGGCTCAATTAAGTCAGATTTATGCAAATTTTGAAAATCCTATTCAAGTTCTATACCTACTCTACTTCAAATTTTACAATCCAAATCAAATTCAAAGGCTTTCTCAAAAGTAATATAATTAATCTGTATTGTACAAGTTACATTATACCAGGCAGTATTTTGTCTACTTATACTTATAATAAAGAACTAATATTACATAATAGTATAATGCAAAAAGTTGTATCATTTAATCCTAATTCTTAAACTTTAAAAGAATTTTGAGTCACAAAAGAAATTACACAAAAAAGCATACAAAAAGACACAAAATTCAAGATTTAAATTCTTTGAAAAAGTATTTGAAATTCAAAGCAAAGCTTCTACAGTAGAGTGGCCCACTTAAGTTTGAAAGATTTTAAAAAAATATTAATTAAAGAACTTTTTAACTACAATTACGAAACTTTGTACTTTAAGACTACTGACATATATATTTAATAAAAATCCAAAAGTTATCTCTTATCATGAACCATGGCCCCTCCAGTGGAGCCCCAAGTGAAGGCTGTGACAATTGCTTTGTCCAAAACCTAATTTAGTTTTGAGGCAACAGAGAAAACATTTTCTTTTGAGGTAACCAAATCCGAAAAAGTCCATGGGGCTACAGTCAGGTGATTTGACAGGGATGTCTTCATATGCTACAATGGTTATCCCGAGCATTTCTTTAAGGTCACGGGCGTAGGCCTGGGTCAAACCGGCGGTGTGTGAAGAGGCTTTGTCATGGTGGACCACCACCTTGTGGGTCTCACCAGG
>JAQIXA010003862.1:0-12803 GCA_034699045.1 Nanhermannia cf. coronata Gr-Ori-00579 | reverse complement strand
TTTTTTAAAGTTTTTGTCTATTCAAAGGTAATATTTCGATTTGTTTAGAGATTATTGAAAGTTTATAAAATATTTAGGTACTTACCTTAGAATAGACAAAAACTTTAAAAAATAATCAGATTCTATATCATTTATATTTTGGACCAGTTGTCATTGGACCAGTTGTCGTTGGATCAGTTGTCGCAGTACCAAGGAAATAAAGAAACTTGAAAAAAGAAAATCTCAGATCGAATAGAAGTACCTATCTAAAAAAGAAATGTCATATGAAATAAACTGGCAAAAAAATCTCAATTATAAATATACCAAGTCCAAAATTCAAAATAGTTTTGATGTACCTACCTATAAATCATTTGGAATTTGAGGACTTGATAATGCTCTTAAAAATTAAAACATGATATGAGCTTTAAATTCATACAAGATAAGAAATTGTATCTATTTTGAATAAACTGCATCTAGATTTTGATTCATTCTAGTTTATGTATAGAGTATCTATACAAGAACAGATTTCAATCATTTCTAAAATCCAAAATGGTTTATATTATAATTATATAGGTAAGAAGTTGACAGTTCACCGTTCATTTTTATTATTTCCCATACTTGTAAAGCTACAAGAGATAAAAATTAATTCTCTCACAGCTCAATCATAAAAGCACATATAACATAACAGGCAGGCTCTTTAAAGTCAAAAGCCCTTTAAAAATGCATAATAATAAAAAAAAAGTTATCATCGTGAGTGTGAAGATTCTGCCTATTTAATTTTCACAAGATTATACTACATACTTAAAAAAGTAGGTACTTGTAATAATACTAGGATTCAGGATAGGTAATTTGTATACACATATGAAATTTACATTTTACACACACATCAAAATTTCAAAATATATAATCAATCCCGATTCTTCACACTCGCCTTTACATTACATAGGGTATTATTATTTGTTATTATTATACGAAAAAACCCCAAAGGTAAAGAAAAATGTCCACGATTTTTGAGATGACTCTCTTGATGCTCTGACATTATCTTTCAACTTGGTCTTGGTCGATTTTTTTTTACAAAACATTGCTATACATAGGTATCCGTTCCGTATACGTATACACTATACAGTCTACATATTATACAGGAAGTATAAACTGAGCAAACTAACAAAAAGATAGAAAATTAAAAATCCCAAATTACACCAAATGAGACATAATACTCCGTACATATCCGAAGCCAAGACCAAAACATAAAAATAATGATCAAGTTAAAAAAAAAAAGATAATGATGATCAGCGAAAACACTTTAGAGACAAGTTCAGCAACCCAAAAGTTAAAAACTTAAAAACCTATAGAAAATATACACTCTAGGTATATGAAATAGCTTGAAATAACATTAAAAAATAACACTTTTCAAAATTATCTACACAGGACACACACTCGACATTAAGTTACTCGCAAAAAAAAACCGCAAAATAGTTAACAGGAGGCTATTAGGATAGGATATGCATATTAGAGGTTAATTATGAAAACACCGATATATACTCGTACTGAACTAGCATAACAGAAAGTAAAATAGTTGTAAAATTGTAAATTAAATGTTATAAAATATAAAAAAGTTATCTCACCTCTTCCAGTAATTTTTGTAGGGCATCAGGATCAGAAAATGTTTTGGTCATTGACGACAATCGTTCTCCCGACAGTACTGTAAGAATATCAACAAAATTATCACACACAATATTATCTAGAGACGATAATGATTTCGATTTCAATCTCGATTTAAACATTTCCAAAATATTCTTTTTACACCACTCTCCCTGATTAAAATGTATATCTTTCCAGTTTATTTTTTGAGATCATTTAATGAATCAAATCATTTTTTTTATTAACTTATTAAACACTTGAGTTCACTTGAGTCAATCGATGAAATACTATTTTTCGGATCAAACAGTCCATTATCCTCGTTTTTTAGGTAGTATTAAATAAAAATACCTAAACAAAATTTAAAATACGCTCAAATATCTTCACATGTTGAAGAATCTCCTATACTTATATAAAAATATCAGTTTAACTGTTTTCATAGAGAGAGAGTTACAAAAAACTCTAAAAATAAATTGTTTATTACAATCCCACTGTCTCTAGCTACGTCTGTTCACTCTGTCACGTCCTATCCGATAAATATAGGTATTAGGCATTATAAAAGTAGGTATGTATATCTGTATACCTATATACCTACTTGACTTATGAAATGAACTTGCAGATATATTTGCGTATCTTGAAAAATCTTTGAATCTTAATCAACAAATCAAGTAAAGAAATAGAACGATATTCTTGCTTCTGATTCTGAATTTCTCAGTTCCCTCAAACAACTCCATTTTGACGAAATAATTTTTTGCACAAAAACACTGCGTACATTTTACAGTAGTGTACAGTACAGTACAGTACAGTAAATAAATATATCTATTTAAAATAAATTTACATTTTAAAATCGTTAAATTATACAGCAAGATAATGACAGTAGTCAGTAGTAGTTCCTATCTCAAGCCTCTAATACTCAATGGATATAATCTGAATCTGAATTTGATTTCTTAGCAAATTCATATTCTGAGGCATTAGTCAGGTATTCAATGAAAAGTAGCCGATAAGATAAAAGCATAGGATAGAATAGATAGAATAGATAGAATCCTTTGTAACTAGATATAGAAATATATTTATTCTAATTCTAATACTTAGGACTTAGGTACTATTAGTGCGTGTCTGAGATACATCGAGAGATATTTTTCTATCTTTCTCTATTGACCACATTCAAATTATAAACTATACTGTAATGCTAATACTAATAACCTAACCACGAATAAGAAATCAATTCAAAATAAAATTGAAAATTCAAATGGGCCGATTATGAATACTTAAAAATATCAGAAGATCGAGAAGATTGAAAGAGAAATTACTTGCTCTACATTATGATTTTTTCATGATTTTGAGATGATATTTAAAATACTTCAAATGATTGTAATTGTAGATACTTCACTTCACTTCCTACCTAGGTATACTAGTAAGATTAAGATGTACGAGTATAAAAATGTAATAATCATTAACGCACAAGATAGATCTTTGAATTTGTAATTTTTATAATTTTGCAAAAATTCAAAAAACTACTAAAACTACCTATACTAAAGATTTGAATTTAACTAGTTTAAACTAATATACTCGTACCATCCAGATTTCTTGGAATAAGGAATATTCAAGCTAATGATGGGCGAGTAATTAAGATTATCAACAAAGCTATTACTTATATAAATAGCTGTTTACAAAATTTAATACCTACAGCCTACTATCACTGACCATTACAGGTAATTTAAACCTTTACTGGAGAAAATAATTACCTAATTAAAAAAAGAACTTAATATTTCATATACTTATTCCTATTTCATAACTAATAAAAAGAGCCTGAATTGAATAACTATCTACACTACATGACAAAACCTATAATACCTAGTTAGGCTATTTTTTATTAAAATATAAAAAGCAATATAGCTAGACAGCTAGGTATTGAATGGCAAGTTTAAAAGGTTAAATAGTCAAGTAATAATAGTACCCTACCTCGTTGGCTTGAACCTTTAATAACCACTTTATTTGCTCTATAATTTAATTATTTTATAATGCAAATAGCAAATACTGAACTCAATTAAATTAAAGAGTTAAAATATAAAAATTACGTCAATACAATATGACTACTATACCGTCCTACCTACGTAACTTGAAATGTTAACTAGCTAAAACACATCTAAAAAATAAAAAACATCTTTTGCTACTCTGTATCTAGTATCTATACATATTCCAATTACATTCAATAGATTGCTAAAATAATTCTTTAGTCTCAAAAATTGTACATAAATATGTATTAGGTTAATTTATACAATAAAACTAACACATTATATTTTTATTTCTGCTTATGAAGCAGCGTAAATTATTGTAATAAGAATTTACAAGTTTTTATTGTTTTTTTAGTTTTCGAGACTTGAGTTTTGAGATCGTGACCACTCGCTAATATAAGCTAAAATAGAGGTACCTACTTATTTGTTAGGTATTTGTGCAAAGATTTTAAATAATTGTCAGATGAACTATGAACGTGTTAAATCACTAACTACCACGGAATTGGAATGCGCTTATGATCACGGTAAACAATACTTAATTATAATAACTATTGATACTTTATTATAATGATAATGGATCACAAAACAATTTTCTTTTTCTTAAACTTTCAATCACTCACGAATTCAAAATCACAATAAACGGTACGCGTAGGTAGGTAGGTATTAACATACATTCATTTCCATTTTCAACTGATAATCCTCATGAGTATGCATAAAATGAAACTACCCTTTTTAAAACTATTATTAACCGGCTAAACCTTTCCCAAATTAAGAATTTTGTCCGCTTCACTTGTTACAAAGTATTATAATCATGACTCACAGCAAAGCTTAAAACACAAAAATTATTCGGGTACATAAATAGCTAATAGAATATTATATGTACCTAGATAGGTTCTAAAATGTACCAAACACTCTTAAATCTAAAATAATACTAAAGTTAGTGGACAACTAGATTAAGATTAAGTAGGTACCTACATATCTGCTGATTTTGTTAAAAGGCCTATAGATATAGGATACTACTTATGTTGTGTATATACTCGTTTACGATAAATGCCTCGTCTATCTGCGAAGTATAAGTAATGTAACTGTAATATTTAATATGGAAATGATATCGACTTATCTAGTCTAGAAAGAAGAAGCACTTTACTTCGATTAGGTAACAAAATACTATGAAAATATACTGCTGGGATGCTCTATGTCTATAAGGATATGACTCTGGGAATATCGAGAGATCATTAAATGATCAACAAAAATGATCGAATACTTTTTACTTGCCCTGTCTCGAGTCTAGATAGCTTAGTTTCGTGTCATCTAGTTTTTAAACGCATGGCCTTTTTATTTATTCAATAATACTTATATAATCGAATAAATTGAATAAAAACATCAATATTTTTTACTATTCTGTATGTATTTATATCACAATTCACAAAGTTAATAATGAATATGCATTCAATGAGAAGCTCTATCCTATAGACTATAGTACTAGAAAGCATATTCTATTTTCAATGTTACCGAGCTCATAATTCATTAATTCTCACCTTCAAAAAAAACTGTATATCGATCTAATTAAATAAATATCGCTTCTTTTTTAAGAGAATATTCTATGTTTGCAAATTAAATATTTACTATACCTACCAACTTATAAATATACAAACTTATAGCAAACACTACAAAAATACACACTTTTCAAGTGTATACTTACTCGAATTGTAATGCAAGTTTCCTTTCGAATATATCGAATATATGCAATTTGTAAGAGCAATAATATATTCTATTCTAATCCCAATATTAACTTCTTTGCTTATTTAAAAGTGATGGCTATAAAATTTTACAATCTTGAAATTCACTCTCTACTTTACTGAAATGGCATAAATACAAATTGAAAGGAAAGGAAAACTCGAGTAGTTCAGCTATTAAACTACATACTTAAATTCAACTCAGGAACTTTTGGAATTAAAATTTGAATATTAAATGACTTCCAAGAATATAGGATGAAAAGATATAAATGTATTCAATATTTACTACTATGTACTACTACTGCAAGAAGAAATTGGAAATGTTTTTTTCGTTTATATTATAATTATAATGCAAAAAAAAACTAATGAAACTTACAAAAATAGCCAAGTGTAAGAAATGCTTGCTCCTGTAATAAAAATTAAAATTCGTATATTATAAATAATCCAAAAAATATTAGAATATGAAATTCTAATAATTTTGATTAAAACTAAATTTTACTTACGGGTGTAACTGGTGTATAATCTTTTAAAACAGGATATGGAATCCCCACAAAATCTTCGTTAGAATAACCTAAAAAAGAAAATTAAAAGAATTAATATACTTATAATTTAGCTTCAATTGTTTAAATCAAAGCAATTTACATTCACAATTATTTTCTATTATATATCATTTCTAAATCTATTTTTATTTAGGAATAACACCTAATTGTCAGTAAGTCTATTCCAATCAAAAACTGATAAATAGCTTTTAATAGCTGATACTGATAAATAGCAATTTATATTCTATATACCTAGATAATTAAAAAACTATACAAATTTTTTTCAAAAGGTACACAGGGATTTGTAGGGAAAGTACACTTATTCTAAAATATTAAAAATTCTAAGAAATATATACCTAATAATCTCTCAAATATTAGGCACAAGTTATAGTTATAATTTACCAAAATCACAAATTGTGTATAAGGTGTCTTACATAATATTATACTTACAATTAGATATGGATTATATCAACTAAACTATGGTAGGTATTGGCATTAGGTATCTACTAATGTAAATTGAAATTGAGAATGAGAATTAAATTACTCAACATCAGAATATCGTTTCGTTATACAAAAAATAATACTGAACTTTACACTACGCAATAATGTAACGAACTACATAAGATAAGGTTAACAAAAAAGTGTATTTTAATTTTTTACCGAATCTGTTTATATCGGTATAAATGATAGGAGTAACATTATAATTATTAATCATATGAAACTTAATATACCATATCTACAAAAAAGGCATATTGCTATATCCTTTAATCTCAGTTGTCATAAATAAAAGATAACTATAATGTAAAAGGCTAATTATAACTAGCCCATAAATAAAAATATAGTAGAAGGTACACTCACAAAATTCATTTTTAATCTTGACTTGCTATCTTTTAGAGAATGATTTCGCATTTGTGACTAGCACCTTTAATTTGATATGGTGGTGTGTAATTTAACACAAACCGAAGACAAATATAGTGGTTTGTGGTTTTATTGTAAAAAATTACTATTTTATGGTCTCATTTAAGCTAATAGTAATACTGAAATAAGGTATATACAACTTTTTATAAAATAATCCCCTCTAACAACTTACTTTAATTTGATTCGATATGTTTATTACAAGATCAGATCAGAGATCATTAATGATCTGATTTATTTCATATCCCGTATCAATGAATCTTAAAATTCATGCTTTATACATACTTTAAATCCTTAAGGCTTGGGTGGGTTATGGAAAAAAATCTCTGAATCGATACAATAAAAATATCCAAACAATTTATGACTTTAAAAAATCCTCATTAAAAATCCACTGTTATTAAAGCTAAAGGTGCTATAAGGTAAAGTTCAAAAAACTTTTTCTTATAATTGTGGTAATACAAAACAATGAAAATGAAATATCTAACCTCGAATCGTATACACTGATCCTGATCATACAACTTTTCTACTCATAAAAGGGAAATAATTTAAAAAATAGAAATATTATTGTTATGATCAGATAAAATTAAAGAAAGTTTTTTAAGCTTTCTTTGAGTCTTTATTAGTGTTTGTACACTATAATAGTTATGAGCAAATGAGTATGAGTTTTTATATTTACACAGATTATCCAAAAATGGCCTATAGTCCCCAATATAATTTACAAATCTAAATCTAAATATCGTGTTTTAAATAAAATAAATCTCGTATTCTAAAAATTCTCACTGAAATCGATTTGATTTTGTTTATTTTTTCTATAAAAGTTCAATGTTTCAAGTGTAAATATAAAAATATAAAAATTACACGCAAATTACCATTTGCGCAGGCAAACATTTTTAATGTGTGCTTCAAATTTTGCATCAGCATTATTCTACTTTCTAGCTTTTGGTATCCATATTTCCTACTTACGCTACATAGTTATCAAGATTCAAGATTCATTACCCTAAACTAATTATTATTATCTGTACATAATATGTAAGTCTTGAGCTTCAGAGCCCTTCTGAAAATCTTGGAAAAGTGTCAATTTGGATTTGGCATACCTATCTTATTCTTATTATGATGCTAGTAGGTATACTTTATACTAATAAAGCCAGTAATGTTTAAAACAGTGTCTAACTGAACATATTTGACTAATGAGTAATGTATCATAAAAAGTATCTATATATTAGTGATTAGCTCATAACATAACCTGTCTTAACTTAAGAGAAGAGAAGTCATAAAAAGGTCCTTGGACTAATCTAATACCGAAGACATTGTTTTATAATAGGGGAAATGAGAAAAGTGTCAGAAATATCAAACTGCATAATACTTACTACCAGAAAAAATATTACCCTAAACATATCGAAACTATATAGCTTTTAAAAATTGTCAAAATGTCAAGATATTCTATAAAAAAGTAGGTAGGTAGGAATATTTATAAAAATGATTTGTATTACCTGAAAATTTGGTGATTGTATCAGCTCTTAATTTATATCTTGGAATTTGTTCTTCAAGTAATGATACAATCTCAACTTCATCGACACAACTATCAGCACTCGTCAAACTATTCAAATCTCTTATACCACCACTTGCTTTGTTGCCTTCAACGAGGTTTTTGCAACTAAGATTTGATAAGCTCTTGCTCGATGGAAATCCTTTACTCTTTAAGGAGTTTTCCTCACTTGATTCTGTGTACGGAGTCGATGCCGAGTTTTTGTTTTTATTATCGTTGATGTTGATGCTTTTACCAGTGCGAGTGTTGGAGTGCGAGTGTTGAAGAGAAGCAAATGTGGTGGAAGACTTGAGAAATTCTTTACAATTCTCAAATGATTTTTTAGATTTTGATGGTGATTTATTCACATTCACCCAACTACAACTACTATTATAATTTAAATTTTGACTTTGTTCGCCTCTACTCTTTACTCGGGCCAATATCGAGCGAGCCTAAAAAATATAGTATGAATTAAAATTAGCATTACTTTTACCAGTTTTACCTTAGCTAACTTATATTAACGAATAATAAGTTAGCGAATATATTAAATGCATATGTAGTAAAAAAAATGTGTTTTTACCTGGTCAATAGGGGTTATAGCTGTTTTATTATCAGTAACTATTTGATTGCTGTCCTTAATTTGTCTCTCAGCTTCAACATTATGAAGCCTTTCAATTTGTAAAGAGGTCGGCTTTTTTGAAGGTGCAATTTTACTCTGACCCCCCGACGAAGCCAGTTTAAAATAATCAGCGAGACATCTAAAAGAGGAAAATTTGTATTAATTACATTTCAGCATAGCTTAATAATCATAATTCGTAATTAGCTAAAATTAAAAAAATAAAATAACCTATTCTATCCAATTTATTTAACTTAACGATAATTTTGCACCTATTACCTAATATTTTTAGGATATGTATTTACATATTTGATATGTTTGCAGACTTTAGAATGTTGTTAGTGGTTTAGTTATGCAAAGAAAATGCAACACAGGTAAATGTAAATATTATAAATACTTCAGTCAGAGAAGAGATCATAAAATTATTAGGTGAGATATTTCCGGATTTAAAACGATCTGAATTGAATTTAATAGTACCAAGACCAAGTTGTACCTACCTATCTATTACCAGTAAAATTAACTATTTGGAAATAGTACCGTACCTTTATACAGAAAATAATCATTACCTGTATTCATTCATTTCTCTTAGAAAATAGATTATTTATGTATTAGGTAGGTTACGTACTACCATACATAGTCTATATTATAATTATTAGATATCTGTACCAGTAGCCAGTTAATTTATGCAAAAAATGATAGTTAATTAAGATAAGCAACCATAATGAAGGGGAATAAAATTTTCAATTAGACTGACTTTCTGTGAGAAAGATTTAGTTTACTTATTTGAGATTACACTAATGACTTCCACGAGGTATTTATTCAATTATGTGTATAAGTATAAGGTATAAATTTTTATCATAATTTACTAATCATAATCATAACATTATGACTATGACTGATTGGACTTTTACCTTAAGTTCAGTTTTGAGGGTTATGGTTTAAAATTTAAGTTTAGTTATTTGTTCAAATAGTAAATAACATAAAAAATGTAAATTACAATAAAGTACCATAAAGTACCATAAGCGCCTATCACTACTATCACCCTTCCAAGAGAGTAAAAAATAAATTTGCAATTTGTAGTTTGACCTAGCTTTTACATTTTTTAACGAGTATCAACAATCAAATATCGATTTTCTATCGAGATTGCTGATGAGATTGTTTTATTGGAATATTGAAATTGAGGTCTTTCTTGAGAGATTACTTTTTTGCGTTTATATTAAAATAAAATATCTTCGAATTTATTGCTTTCAAATCATAGTAATTTGAAAAAGATGAGTATAAAAAGTAAAGTTTTATATTTTATTAAAGCAAAAAATAAATGAGAAAAAGATCTCGGTCTCGGTAATACTCGTAGAGTGACATGGACATGTGCTGAACTGAATCCTGATCCTGAAGACAGTGGTAATAAAATTTGTACCCTAGCTAACCTACTACCTACCTACTTACACTAATTTACCATAAGGAAAAGTATTAGATAGAATAATGATTAGGTACTGATACTTGTCTATTTTAGAAAAATAATTTAAAATGTAGTAATTTAAAACATATTTGCCTTTTTATACATTATTAAATTAATATTAAGTAGGTATGTAAGGCAGGTATTATTTAGTATTACATATGATAGTGATAGTACTATTTGTCGTTTTTAGTTAAGATTTTAAAAATCAAAATTGAATTTCATTGAGTCTTATTAACCTTAACTCGTACTCGTACAGATACATATTAACAACAATGAATATAAAAAAATTAAAAATAATGAATTGATTCACTCACTTTTTAGAAATGAACTCACTTAGAAAGAATTGAAAATTTTTGCTTACCGAGCTGATCTTAAAGGGTGATTATTTTTTTTGCACAAATGCAAAAATTGATTTTGATATGTAGTTAGTTTCTCGATTTATTCATCCAATCTGATCTTGATTTAATTTTCTTATTAAGGTAAGGTGTGGCTTCGGCTTTAATTCAATCTCTTATTTTAATTAACTTCACAAAAATTGTTGATTTCACAGTTCAATTAGTAAGCGAACGACAGTAGATGATTTGATTAAAATTTTCTAAAAAGATTTGGAATGAAATTATGACTTTGATTGAAAGGTATTCATTCCCCTTTTGTAAATTTTGAAGAACAAGTGTAAAGTTTATAAAGTTGAAAGGTAGGAACATTAATTTTATAAAATATGAAGAACTTTTTAGTCGTAAAAGTTAAAGTTGTTTAATATATTATTTAAGTTAGGTACAGTAAAGTTGAAACTTTTGCGATAATCTCTCAAGAGTTTTTAAAGATTGCGTATATTTTATATAAGGTATCAGAGAAGGTAATTGTAATAAGGTAATTATATTTTTAAAGATTTAAAGTTAATTTGAAGAATTCAAAGACAAAAAGTATATGTTCATACAAATGACATTGTATACGATGCTAATTTGTTTACTCCTCACTTTCTTGAAAAACCAATTGACTCTTATAGCATTCGGTCAGAAGATTTAATTTAAATCGCTCCAAATTTTGCCTTTAGTCCCGTCTCGTTCCAAGTTTGTAAGTTGGCCTGAAAGCAAAAAAAAAGATCATAATCAATAGGGTATCTAGTATCCACCACATCTCATGTCTCAAGATTAAAAAAGATTCAAAAATTCAAAGCAAAAATGCATGGATATATGCATGCAACATTATATAAATACCTCCATTTAATACCTATATTATTCTAAACTATTTATTACCTACCTAAGCCTACCTACTATGTACTTTTAATCTTTAAACATAAGTACCCTATATTATAAATATGTGTATGTTAGGCACCTACTTTTTATTACCTACTACATCTTATGTACATCTATTTGAAATGGTATATTTCACTTCTAATTAAACGTCTTATTATGCATTTCGGTTCATTAAACGCAATAAATTAAGAATAGACTGCAGAAGCCAAAAGAGGCGTTAGGCCGAATTTAACATGATGACATATTTTATATTAAAGAGGATCTAGTTATCTACCTAAACCTAATCTAATTATTTTCATTTTAAGCTTCTTTAATACTACAATACAAATATATTTGCTAGTTATTAGATGTTTTGCTATAAATAATAAACATGATAAGAATATCTCACACTTTTAATCGGCAATCCGAAAGATACGATCCAAAAAGATACTTCACAGACTTTTACTTTTATTTTAAGATTATTTCTGTACTGTATCCAATTAAATACTTAGCATGTTTATTTCGCCGCAATTGTAATTATAACGCCCATTTTTAATGTAATAACTTCAAAAAATTTCAAAGATTTCAATATAGAAAAACCCTTCCCTTCCCCTTCCCCTTCCCCTTATCCTTTTCAGTTTCAATTCAGTAGTAGTAGTTATTATTAGTAAAAAAAAAGTATATTAGCCATTTTATTTTGCCTATAAAATTTAAAGAAAAGTCAATGTTTGATCCACAGATTGCAGAATAAGTTAGCAAAGAAAAATAAATTAGGTTTAGTAGATACCCTTATTAATTAAAAAAATAAAAAATATGTCTCTAACTAAACCTAATCTCAAATAAAAATACTTTACAAAAAGCAAAGAATTTAAAGTTATAACAGTAGGTACTATTTTAGTTTAGTTTTAGAATTTGGTTGATATTTGCCAAGCATTTTCATCAAATTCCTTTTAAAACATTTAAATCTCCATTATAATTTTTATCTGCCTACTTTTGTGTGGTATTTCAAGTTAATCAGTCTCGGGCAATTTAGATTCGAAAGAGAAAAATTTTCTATACCAAGAAAGAAATAAGAAAGATTTTAATCTTCATTTGTCAAATTCAAGAAAATCAAGCCAAGGGCCAAGGTCTTTAAATATTTTTACA
>JAQIXA010003861.1:0-12805 GCA_034699045.1 Nanhermannia cf. coronata Gr-Ori-00579 | reverse complement strand
AAATTGACCTATGGACCCGAAAAATGGTGCAACATGTGATGTTTTCATTGCTTTGCTCGCACAATTAATAATCAACTCTAGTGAGTTGATTAAGGCCTAGTTATCTCATTAGTTGACCTGTAGAATTGAAAAAAATATTAGGTAGGTATATATTTACTTTAATGACATTTTATTTCCAAACAAAACGACCTCTAGATCATTTTTATTTTTTTGGCATTCTGTCCATTTTTCAGATGAGCATTTATAGGCCTTCACTTCATTTGTAATCGAGTATGCGAAATATGAGCAGGCTTTTCCATGTGAGCAGAATGCTATAAATTAATTAAAAGTGTTTTTATAACGATGTAATTAAATAAAAACTGTCGTTATAACGAGATTCTTATTTTTCTGACTGACTTGAAAGTGGCGTCCAATCCTGAAGTGGGCAACCTGGCTGTAGGCTATTGACAGCATTTGGCCAAAAATCGACCGTTGCTAAATTTCTAAAAGTTCCCAAATAACCAGCGTTGGTGTGCACGACGTCTACAAAATCCGCATCGGATCGATCCAATCTATACTTTAAATCCATTGTATCGAAAATTGGTCCAGCTGGGTCAAGCCCAGTAATTCGTGATATATTTAAACCATATTCTCGAATCTTGTGACCAATTTGTCCACTAATTTGCGCACCTAAATTATCGCATTTTTAGTTAATTTTATAAATATATTTATTTAACTTATAGCCGGAATTTCTACATAGGAAATGCCACTACCTTGTTCACAGCTTTTGTTGTGCTATGCTATATCGACGCATAATTTAGCCCAAAACTCGAATTTGATACCGATTTGGGCAAATTCCGCTCTAACCAGCTCCAAACCTGAAGCGGGAATATTCAAAAATTATCAAAAAATCCTTTATTTTACTATTTTAGCCAGTTTTTTGTTGATTTTTGAATTTTCCCGCTTCAGTTTTAGAGTTGTTTTCAGTGGAATTTGCAAAAACTTTATCAAAATCGAGTTTTGGGCTTTTTGCTTCGATATAGCACTACAAAAGCTGTGAACAAGGTATTGGCATTTCCTATGCAAAAATTCAAAAGATATTTATTATTTGAACCAAGACTGAATCCAATTATATGTATTTGCTCAATTTTGATTTTCTTAAGGGTTTCTACAAGGGTGTATATTAGTAGCCTTGTTCTTTGAGCGACGGCTGGAACATTAAAAATTGCCGTTATATAGTAGTCGAACTTTAAAGTGAGGAGATTCGTAATGGCTGCTAATGGACCCCAATCGACAATTAATACATTGATATCTTTCTCAGTTTCTAGATATACTTTTAAAAAATATGCAAATTAAGGTTAATCAGTTAATCCTGTGAGATAGGTGGCACTGGTTAAAAGACTGTTTTTTTTATAAAATTAATGTCTTATCATCATCCAGGCATCAATGTAATTAAGATAATTAATTTTAAATAAAATTTAACATTACCATTTTTGACATTTTGCGGAAAAGTGCTATTCAAGCTCTGTTGAAATCCATGGATAAGGATTTTTAAAGGACCATTTGCAAAATTTGCCAATTTTATAGAATCAGTGTTATTTAGGTCAAGGATCTGGTAGTTATTTAAGTCACTAATAATGAAAAAAATCTTGATAGAATATTTTGAATTTATAAAATAATTTCAAAATTACTTTTGATCCTTATATAGGTAGTATTTGACATCATTTATATCTTGTGAAAAGTCTAAAAATTTATAAATTATTGACTAAAAGAGTAGTTAATTAAATCCTAGTTCAAAATTACTTAAAGAATTGCCAAGAGAAAAAGTTGATAAAATTCCAATAAGATTTATATAGTATTTTGCCATTCTATTTTGCAGAATATTTTATAAGATAATTTTTTTTCTAGTATTTATTACAATACTAACTTTTAGCATCAATTTTGTCTATTTAATAGTAATATGTAATAAGGTCCTTATGTAAATAAGTAGATACAATTAATTTTTATTTGTGGTTGGTCCTGTCCTACTAATTTATAGACATGATTAATTTGCAATTAGCAAATTTCGAAGGTGAAATTAAATTACATTTGGATCAATTGCATATTTTTTAAATTATTTGTGTTTAATTTCATACCTATTTTGGTTGAATTTACCCCTATATTTTCAGTTTAGATTTTTAAAATCTCTAAATGATACAAAAAATCTCCTCAAAAAACTTAGAATTCTAAAAAATCCTTGTCAAAAAATCGCTAAAAATGTTTCAAAATGTCTCAAAATAGGTATGAAATTAAATCTGAGCCTACTAGAATATTAAGAAATTTTAAATTTAAAAAAAAAATGTTTTCTCAGTAAGTCCCTATCTAAAAAATTATAATTTACTTCTATAGTAAAGTAACCTGTGCTGCTGTGCTGCAATGTAATTAGGGGTAGATTAGGTATAGTTCGAAATTTATTTGCCTTTTTGACTTGAAATTTATTTAAGAATAATCTGATCTATATTTTTATTTAAGGTCATGTCAATTAATATAATAATTCATAAATAATTTTAAATTACAAACTTGTCGTATAAAATATTTCCAACTTTTTAATTAGCTTATACATATATAGGTAATTTTAAACATTTTTAAAGCATTTTTAAATATAATTTATATAAATGGGTTTTATTGTCACTTTTTAAAGGTTCTTTAAAATCTCATCACTATTTTTGGTTGAATTTACCCCGATATTTTTGATCTAACTTTACCCTCTCTGTATGAAATTAACACAAATTTTTTTATCCTTATCTAAATGAAGTTTTTGGTTAATTTCATATGAAGAGTGTATAGTTAGATCAAAAATATAGGGGTAAATTCAACCAAAATAGGGATGAAATAAAACTAACACTTTTTAAACTCTTGTATATCCATTATAAGAATTTGAAGTTGGTGTTGAAGAATTCAAATTTCCCGCATAATTTGAGTAAATTGGATAAAATGGGTTGATAAAACCTGCACTTGAGGAATTCTGTACTGAAGTTTGTTGGCCATATAATTGCTGGACATTATTTTGAATTTGAGGCGGGAAAACAGAGTTTTGAACGACGACATTCGGTGGGCCAAGTCCTAAGCCGGAATTTGATGTCGAGTTTGAATTTGGCGGATTTCCAGAAAGAATTGTCCCGGCTGATGAGGCAGGTGAATTTTTGCATTGAGGTGTCCATGGCGGGGTATTCAAATTTAAATTGAGCCTTGAGGTGTGCTGTGTTGTTGAAGGTGAGGTGAAATGTCCATGGTTGATGATTTGCTGATTCCCACCAGGATTTCCGAAACCTGCGGATCTTTCATTTCGCCTTGATTTGGCACGTCGGTTTTGAAACCAGACCTGGAAAAATAATGAAAAAATTAGTTTAGTTTAGACTTTGTTTTGGAATTTCAGAGCTCATAAAATCTCGCAAAAATCTCTAAATAATTAGAAAAAATTCTCACAGAGTATCAAAATCTATCAAAAAATCCCCTCAAAAAGAGTCCAAAAAATTTCGAAAACAATCAAAAAATCTTCTCTAAAAATTGTAAAATGTCTCAAAATCAATTAAAAAGTCTCTGAAAATCTCAAAAAGTTACAAAATCATTCAAAAAATCCTTTTAAAAAGTCTCAAAAAGTTTCAAAATCAATCAAAAAATTTCTGAAAATCTCAAAAAACATAAAGTTTCAAAATTCTCTCAAAAAATTCCAAAATGTTTCAAAATCTATCAAAATATCGTCTCAAAAAATCGCAAAAAGTCTTAAAATGTCTCAAAATTACTCAAAAAATCTCTGGATATCTTTAAAATGTCTCAAAAAGTCTCAAGAAACTCAAAACTAAAGCCTATAAAATTAGATTTTATACCTAATAAAAAACGAGAATTACTAAAAAAACCTATTTGAAACTTACAGAATCATAAGAACTTTAGATATTATAAATGCTTTCAATATTGGTAGCTAAAAATTTGTTTGTTTTTTTGGCGAAATTTTTGACAGATTCCTATCCTTATTGGCTATAATTATAATGAGTTTTTGAATGAACTTCAAAACCTGGCCAAAAATCACAAATTATGTAGGTATGTACTTATCAAAAATCTAGGTGTCCAAATCTTAAAAAAAAGTCCGAACTTTCCTTATTCTACCCCTACGATTTATTTTAATAAAGGATAGATTACAAATAGATAATCAAATAATCATTCATCAAGTATCTATACGAGTATGTATAATTATTTAAGTATAATTAGATTAATCTAAAATTACTTTTTTTTTCAAAAAAATGAACTTTGTCGTAGGGTACATGTGTTCATTTGGTCATGGTCCGTCTACAGCCGACATTCTCTACTCAAATTACCCTAAGTTTCAAAGTGTCACAAAAAATCCAACCCAAAATGTCAAAAAATCCTACTTTTTCTCAAAGTGTATAAAGCTATAAATATCTCTCTATATATATATATATAATAAAGAGGTAGGGTACTTATTTCATACTGGGGTAAAGTTAGGCCAAAATATAGGGGTAAATTCAACCAAATTAGGGACAAGATTAAATGCAAAAAATTGACTTACTTGAACTCTGACCTCAGAGAGAGAGACTTTTCTGGCGAGTTCTTCACGGGCAAAAGCATCCGGGTAATGAGTCCGTTCAAACACACGCTCTAAGGCTGCCAACTGATTCTAAATAGATAAAAAAATTAGGAAAAATTGATTAGGAAATACATTGATTTTAAGATTTAATCTCATCCCTATGTTGGTTGAATTTACCTCTATATTTTTCGCCTAACTTTACCCCTGTATGAAACTAATCCAAATTTTACAGTAATATCATGAAAATTTTGGGTTTATTTCATACAGGGGTAATTTTTAGACCAAAAATACTCGTATAGGGGTAAATTCAACCAAAATAGGGATGAGATTAAACACAATAATTGCGGGAAATTTGAAAAATTAGGCTTACTGGTGTGAATTGAGTTCTATTTCTTCGTCCAGCGCGAGAATTTGAATTTCCCAGAGTGTCCTCGTCATGAAGGATTTTGTCATCAGAGCTCGAGCTGATCTCACAACCCGTCACACACTCGACCGCCTTGTTCTCATCCACTTCTACAAAAATTTTCAAAATTTTCAAAATTTTCAAAATTTTGGTCATTTATCTAATCGTAAGTCTTTCAAAAGTTAAAGGATATTTATTGGGTTCTAATGGGCCTTCTGGCCTTAACTTTCTTTCGACTTTTTGTAAAATTTTAGAAAAAAATAAAAAAAATCAAGCCTTATAACAAGGATAAATACATTCAAAATTTAAATTTTGAAAACCTAGATTTCGTAATGTTATCAAGAGGACGAAAACTAGGATTTCAAGCAAATTTAGATAAAATGAAGATGAAAATATCTGTACTACTAAAAATTTATAAATTATAGAGATATATAGAGATAAAGTTGAGCCATAATTCAACCAAAATAGGGATGAAATTAAACAAAAGTCTTAAAACTAGGGGTAAATTCGACCAAAATTGAGATGGAATTAAACAAAAGTCTCTAAAAAAAAGGGTAAATTCAACCAAAATTGGGATGAAATTAAACAAAAGTCTTCAAAATAAGGGAAAATTCAACCAAAATAGGGATGAAATTAAGCAAAATGCTTAAAAATAGGGGTAAATTCAACAAAAATATGGACGAAATTAAATAAAAGTCTTAAAACTAGGGATAAATTCAACCAAAATAGGGATGAAATTAAACAAAAGTCTTACCTCTACAATCGATGAGGCTCGTCGAGTTTGAGTTACAAATTTGATGATTTTGTCCAGAGAAATCAAGAATCGAATTGACCGAGAATCTCGTGTATTTTTCCAAATCTGGAAGATCACAGCAGTCCATTTTTAATCGCACTTTTTAGCTTACTATACTTGAAAATCTATCAACTAATTAACTTGGTTAATTATAAAGTAATTAAGTCCTGTAATTGACTTGTGTAATTAAATTATCTACTTGTAATTGAGTACTAAATTAGAAAATTAGAAAAAAATTGAGGATTTCGAGGGTAGTTTCCCGACTGAAGTTTGAGGGTCGACTGAGGCAGAAAAAAAAAGTGGTGAAATGCGACTCGGTTTTAAAAATAGTTGGATTTCTTATGGGGTTTTGGAAATCTTGAGATTTCTCTAAAACAACTCTCGTATAATTAGTATAAGCTTTTTGAGTCTATTCAAAAACAAATTTTGAGATTTTTTTCAATTATCTGTATTGATATAGAGTTTAGTATAGTGTAATTGAATTGATAGTATTTTACGAATTATTTTTGTCATTCAAGATGATAAAGACTTATATATATGCAAATTTTGGAAAATTTGTAAATTTTGAATTATCGTCGTACGACTGATTTTGATATTGATAAGTCTTAGGCTTTCATTTATAGATTTTGAGAACCGATTTTGCATAAAAAATTCTCTGATATGAAACCTCTCTATAAGGACAACAAAATAGATCAAAGACTGGGTTTGTTATAAAGAGATTTTTTAGTAACATGTTATTGTACTGGGATGTAGAAAATTATAAAAAATCGCAAAAATTGTTCCAAATTTTATAAAAATGAAATAAATTGGCAATTATTTGTCCAAAAAAGTAAGAATGTTGTTCAAATTTGGCCATTTTTTGTCCAAAATTTAAAAAAATTGGTCAAAAATAGCAACCAAGTCCAAAAATTTGAGGTATTTTGGACAAATTTTGGTCAATTTTGGCCCAGAACTTGAAAATCGCACCCAAATAACAAATATTTGTACAAATAACTGTTAATTTGAGTCAATTTTTGACCAAGATTTTAAAAATTTCAACCAAAAAATGCAAAAATTTAGCCAAACTTTGCAGAATTTTGCTAAGTTCATTATAAATAGTAAAATTTTGCCAAAAATTTCAGTTTATAAGGACAGACAGACATATTGGAACATTTTTAAATAGGTTTATTACAAAAAATATGCAAAATTTTGATATCAGTAGGAAATTTGAATAACAATTTCAACCAAAACTCGAAACTTTTCAAGATTTCAAGACGAGACTTTGTCTAATTTGACTATCAATTTTGCAAATTTTTGATAATTTTTCTTTTATTTTCAATTTACAAGCAGAAATCTGTATACAGATTAACCTTGAAATCTTATCAGACATCTCTTGTAAGTCTACCTAGCTCGTGTAATTTTCAATAACAAATTACCAATTAAAACTCAATTAATTGTAAGTAAACAAGCTTATGACAAATTGATTTTAAGGATGTATTCGGCTTTCAGGCCTTTGCATGTTAAGCCTTATGTAAATGCCCAAAAAGCCATTAAAACCCAAAAAATTACAGGAAAATTTGCAATTTGGAATTGAATTTGAAGTCTACAATGTTGTACAAAAAAGCATGTTTTGGGCTTTCAGGCCTTTGCATACTAGTACATATATAAAGGCCCAAAAAGCCCATTAGAATTAGAACCCCAAGATATTCTTTGAAAATTATTCAAAATTTTGATTCGAAAAGTCTTATCTTTTATATAGAAATTGAAATCGAATCTTTTCAGATTAGAGATTTCAAGGTAGGTACTACATAGATACTGATATATGAATGAAATGATTAAGATCTTAAATAAATACGCATTTAGTAGTACTTATAATAGCACAGCAAAAAATCTCTATAAAGTACCCTCCATAGTAAATAAAATAGGCCTGAAATTCTTCTATAAAGTATCCATTCATTTTGCCAGGATTTCACAATATCCAACTTTTTTCTGAGGTTAAATTTACCTCTATATTTTTGGTCTAATATTACTCTTGCAGTATAAAATTGACCAAAAATTTAAAGCTTAGGCAAAGTTTTGAAAAAAATTTAGGGTTTATTTCATATACCTTAAATAGGGGGAAATTCAGCCAAAAAAAGGATGGAGATTAAATTGTACCCTATATATAGCTCTTTTTCAATCTTTAAAATTTCGATTTCAAGATAAGATTTCAAAGTTAGTCGGTATACAGAATCCTACTTACTATGTAGGGTACTTGTAATTGTACATAAAAGAAAAATTATCAAAAATTTTGCAAAATTGATAGTCAAATTAGGCAAAGTCTCGTCTTGATCTTGAAATCTTGAAAAGAGGCGAGTTCTTGGGTGAAATTGATATGTAAATTTCCTACTGATATCAAAATTTTGCATATTTTTTGTCATCAATAGCTATTTAAAATGTACCATTCTGTCTGTGTGTCATTATTAAGGCCACCGAAAAAGTGCTTTTTAGTGCTTTTTTATTTTCAAAAAGTGCTCTTTTATGCTCAAATTTTCACTAAAATTAATTAATATTTGAGTATTTATTAACAAAAAAGAAATTTTGTAACATCGTATTTTGCTTTTTATGAAAAATTAGTTAACTTTCATGACATAAAATTACCAAAAACTGCAAAATTTGCACTTAAATTTGCTTCGAAAATCTTAAAATTTTAGTAAATTCATTGAAATTTTCAAAAAAGGGACATACCTATAATGTTTTTTTTTAGCAAAAAGTGCGAAAAGTGCTTTTTAGTGCTTTCCTCAAAAAAAGTGCTTTTTATGCTTTTTAGTGCTTTTTATGCTCTCGATCTTGGCATATATGATCTTCTTTTAATATGAATTGCAAAGATCCGAAATATCTATTGGTAAATTATGAGTCATTTAGAAAAGTGCGATTTAGTGCGATTTTATGCTTTTGGTGGCCTTAGATTATAAACTGAATTTTTCGGCAAAATATTAGTAATTATAGTTAATTTGAGCCAAATTCTGCAAATTTTTGCATTCTTTTGGTTCAATTTTTGAAAATATTGACCAAGAATTGACTTAACTTGGCCCAAATAGCAAATTTTCTTCATATTTTTGCTATTTCTAGTCAATAATGGACTTAAAATTGATCATAATGTCCAAAATACTGCAAATTTTTGGCCAAATTTTTGTTATTTTTGATTATTATCATAATTTTATGATACTTTATAGAGATATTTTACTTTATAGTGGGTTATACTACCTATGTACCTTCAGCTTGGTATTCTTTCTTAACTTTTTCAATTTTGAAATCCTAGATTTTGCAAAGCTTATATATGGAAAACTAGGTTTTCAAATTGTACATGATATTAGAATACTAACTAATACTTTTCAAGATTTATTTGATTTTAAATCGGTAGATTTAGTTTGGATTTTATGCCTACTTAAACCCAAAGAATATCCTTAAGGTTCCAATTTCTTTTAAAATAAAATTCTCATACATTTTTTATAATAAGGGCCCCTATATAGTGTATTAAGGGTACTTCTAAGGGTCCTATTTATGAATGAAATATTTAGTATAGTAGTAGATATAATATTTTAGATTTATAAAAAATGTGTGAACTAAGAATAGGACAAAGTACTAGTGTTTTGGTCTACTTGTTGACAATTAGGGGACTCGTAAATTACCAAAAAAAAGGCAAAATTGGTTTTAAGGGTCCATTAGAAATACATAGTATATACAGTAGTATGAAGGGTCTTGGTAGGAGGCGACATTTTTACGAGTAATTAACTCATTAGCTCTCAAATTTTCAAATTTTTCCCCGGAAGTTCATTCAGAAAACTCATTACAGCCAATAAGGACAGAAATCTGTCAAAAAATAACCACAAAAATTTCGCCAAAAAAAGACAAATTTTGAGCTCGCAAAATGAGAGCTTTTATATTCTAAAGTTATAAGCAATTTTTCAAGTTCAAAATAGGTTTTTTTAGTCATTTTTTGGTCTAAAATCTAATTTTATAGGCTTTAATCTCAAGTTTTTTGAGAGATTTTGAGGGCATTTAATTTATGATTAGTTTTTTGAGACTTTAAGAGATTTTTTGTGAAAATTTTTTGGGAATTTTGAGTATTTTGAAGAGATATTTTGACATATTTTGAAATTTTTAGAAAATTTTTGAAGAGAATTTAGATTTTTATAAGATTTTTCGGGTTATTTTGAGCTTTTTTGAAATATTTTGAGATATTTGAGGAGATTTTATGAATTGTTTTGAGACTTTTTGAGATTTTAGAAATTTTTAGGGTAGATTTTTTCGAAATTTTAAGTTTTTTAAGGAGATATTTTGACATTTTTAAAGTTTTTTTGATAAATTTTGGTTTCAATTTCGAAGATCAACATAGATTTTTAAAGTTTTAAAGCTGGAAAATTCAAGTATCCTTCTAAATCAACCCTACTAAGGATAAGATTTAATAGTCGTATTCTAATTATTATGAAATCTAGGATTTCAGATCCTAGATCCTAGATGTATATGAATCCTAGATTTCATAATACATAGTCGGATTAAAAAAATAGGATTCCAAGCTAATAAATTTGGATAAAATACCATCATTCAAGACATAATTTATCGTAAAAATGCGATTTTGATAATTTTTAATCCCTATTAGAATACAACTATGTATGAAATTTTGTTTTTTTTTAGATCGAGCCCTTCAGGACAGTTTTGAGGGTTTAAAAAGTCAATTTGTGTAACCTTGTCTGGACTGTTTGGACATTTTGTGGACATTTTTGTGAACCCCAAATGTCAACATTTCCCAAAATATTTCAAATATTTAGTTTTGGTTTGAGAAATAAAATTTTGAAAAATTGTTTCGATCTTGTGCCCCTAATTTGGCCAAAGCTCAGATTTCGAGTGGGCCAAATGAGCCAGAACTGTCGCCTGCCCGCCCGCCCTCACAAAATCTCGGATAACCCCGAAAATCTCTCATAAAAACCAGGTTTTGAGTTTTCTTGGTCTAATTTGTGTAAATATAATTATATTATTAAATCATACTGTATAAGATGCTAATGCTAATTTAATTTGTAACTGGATATTTTAATAAAATTATCTCACTTTATAGCCTATCAAGTCGAATTTTCAAAAAAATATAATTTTTTTGTATTTCTTATAATAATATAAGTAAGTAGTAAGTAATCAAATCTCAAATTTCGCATTGAAATCCGAGTTTTCGTCTATTTGAATACATTACTAAATCTAGGATTTCAAATTGTAAATTGAGATTACATATCAAACCAAAAATTTCAAACTTGTGAGTAACTTTAGGTTCATAAATTTATCAAAATTTCAGTCTCAAATCTCAAATTTCAATTTGAAATCCTAGTTTTCGTCTATTAGATTACTGATTACATTACAAAATCTAGGATTTCAAATTGCGAATTAAGATAAGAATTCCATTATTAAACTCTTAAGCCAAAAATTTCAAAAACTCAAAATTTTAATTAAATTTAATGTTAATAAATCATTCAAAAATTTGCCGAAAATTAAATTTCAAATCTCAAATTTCAACTTGAAATCCTAGTTTTCACCAAATAGTCAAGAACACTAAAAGAAAAATTCATCAAAGCAAAATATCAAACCTTAATTAGCTTAAATTTCATTGAATATTCTCAAAATTAGGCCAAAATCTCTTATTATTATGCTTTTTACGGCCCTAATTTCTTAAATTTTTGCAAAAAATTTCCTTAATTTTGCTTTAAAAAATCAAATATTTTGTCAAATTTCTCAAATTTTGTACATTTTCTATCATTTAAACTTTAAATCTGCATATGTCCTACCAATATTTGTATACTTTTTCTGAAAAAAATTCCAAATTTTATGATTAAATCATACTAAAATTACTCGAGTACAAATCTACACGATAATTTAATTTGGATAAAATACAAATTGTATTTGTAAAGAGATATTTTGAGAAATTTTTTCAAACCTAACTAAATTTGTACGCATTTTGCTGGTTAATTTTAAGATTTTTTTTTGAATTTTATTGGCCCCTTGGGTTTCAATAAAATAGTGCGAAGCAGATGGAATCTGAAATCTAACTTTAGATTTTTTGTATTTAAAATTTGAAATCTAAAAGTTTAATTTCACCCTTATTTTGGTTGATTTACACCTATATTTCAAAATATTTTATGTTAATTTCATTCGTAGGGTAATCTAGATCAAATATATAGATGTAAATTCTACCAAAATAGGAGTGAAATTAATTTCACAACTATTTTGAGACATTTTTAGCGATTTATTGACCAGATTTTTTGATAATTTTAAGTTTTTTAAGGAGCTTTTTGACATTTTTAGCAATTATTTGACGAGATATTTGAGATTTTTAAAATCTAGACCAAAAATATAGGGGTCAATTCAACGAAAATAGGGCTGAGATTAATTTCATGCATATTTTGAGACATTTTTAGCGATTTTTAGCGATTTTTGGCGATTTTTTGACAAGATTTTTTGAGAATTTTAGAGATTTTTTGAAGAAATTTTCGAATTTTGAGATTTACAAAATATAGCCAAAAACATAGGGGTAAATTCAACCAAAATAGGGCTGAAATTAAATTTTAAATCCTTTAAAAAAATGGTTTAGCAGAAAAGCAACCAGGTTTTTAAAGGTTCTTTAGCCAATTGCCAAAAATTATTTGGACCAAAATTTATTTTACGATTTCAGGACTTTTTATACAAAAATTAACAACTCTGATTTATTTACGACAAGATTTTTCTCGAAAATTTGCCCCAATGGAATTCAACAGTGATTTTTGAAAGATTTATAATTTAGAAAAAATCTCTTGTAAGTCATAGGCTTTCATACCTTTCCATGTTAAACTTCATATAAAGGCCAGGGACCACACTATTTAGCGAAATAACAAGGGCTTAAGCCCAAAAAACAGACTTACGTAAGTTCTATCGATTAGTTAACAGGCTTAGCTAAGTCACGGTCCTAGCTAAGACAGTTAACTAATTCGATGGACTTAAGTCAATTTCAGATTAGTTTACTTTTTTTTGGCTTAAATTTAAGTCAAAAGTTATGACCAGTCTGACTGGT
>JAQIXA010003860.1:0-12807 GCA_034699045.1 Nanhermannia cf. coronata Gr-Ori-00579 | reverse complement strand
GAAAGCTATAATACTCTGTGTTACAATTTTAATTGTAAGTACCGCTAATATATATTCATAATACATAATCCTATTTTTTTATTTAAACAAACTTTGATTTTTTATCTAGGATTTCATGTTTTTTGAAGATAAAGGTAGTGATAGGCATAGAGATCGTCATGGACGCAGAAGAATCCTAAGTTAAGCACCAAATATATTTAGATACTTTGTGAATTGTGATTATGAGCCTAACTTTTAAATTGACCTTTTTGTAAAATTTTTTATTTTTTATATTGTTATAAACATTTTGTACATATGCTTATATCTATCTCTTGAGTGTCTCAAGTCCCAATTAAAAGTTGAATAATAAAATAAATTTTTTTTATTAATGTTATAAACATTCTATGAATACTTAGTAAGTAATCTACGAATATAATACGAGTAATTATAATAATTAAGGTACCTACTTACTACTTATAGTGGCATATATGGTTGAAATCCTAGTTTTCGTCAGTTAGGCTACTAGTATATACATTTCGAAATCGAGGTTTCCAAAATTTGAGAATTCAATAATCAATGCTTTAGGGTAAGAATGAGCATTTTATACCTAGATTTTTTTTTAGAATTTTGAGGATTTTTGAATCAATTGTAGATATGTTTATAAAAAGAATTCAGCAAAAAGGTTTTAGTTAATTACATTCAACAAATTCAGTTCTATAAATTATTGAATAAATTAGTATAAATTGAGCAAAATACTAAAGTATCTTGAATAATTATATCCTTTATAGTTATAAAAAATCATAAAAGTTAAACGCATAATACGCAATAATACTTTTATAACACAAAATTCTCTTATAAAGTACTTAATTAAAGTATTAATTGAAGATTATTATAAAAATTTATCTATTTTTTATGCTCATCATCAGGATCAGGAGTCAATTTACAAGCATTTAAGACAATTTCCTCAAAAGCATCTTTGTTCCTAATATGAATCTCATGACCTGCTCCTTTTACTATCTATAAAATTGTAAAAAAATTAGGTTTTTCAAAATTTTCTAAAATTTTCTTAAACTAACTTGTATATCTGCATAGGCTCCATTCCTAATTTCCTTGATTTTTGTGCCTCGGCAATTTTGAAGCCATGATCTTGATCTTAAAATTTTATAAAAAATTATGAAATTTTTGAGAATATTTATACCAAAGGTTGTTAGATTATAGGTTACCCGTAAATCATAGTTAATGGAACAGAATGGGACAAATTATGAAGTCGATTTACTAAAGGATATTTTGCCCAACCTATAAGAACAACAAAATTTAATTTTTTTAAAAAATAGAGTACTTTCTAACGAGGCAACTAAACATCCTAAATTCCTATTTTTGAACTTTTACACTATATTATGTCGCAATTCAAGGTCCTAACAGCAAGTTCTGTTCCCTTGTAATCAAATAAAATAATTTACATAATTACCAAATGTATCTTGAAGGGAATGAAACACTGTTTCACCTCTATAAAAACAAATTTTAAAATTTATAATCTATTATGTAATTTGAATTTATAAACTTTACGTGGGATTTTGAGCATTCGAATGATAAATATAATTTGAAATGCATTTTGTTTTTTCTGGATCATTGTAGAAATACTGATGAAAAGCTTTTACTAAATCCCATCTAATATAGTGGATAACAGTTGGGCCTATTAAGAAATAATAGCAACAAAAATGATAATTACAACAGTAGTAATTATGTAATACAATACCTAATGGTCCTGAAAGCCTTAAACTTGTATAAGGATTAAAAGGTGTCACCAGCTTCAAAACAGGGAGCCAAAATGGTAAATTTTCTTTCGGTTTTTCTGGAAATCCGAAAGGATCTTCAAGAATCAAGTGAGAAATCCTAGATTTAAATAAGAAAATCAAGTTTTGAACGATATTTTTTAATCTTGGGTACCTTTCAGGATATTTGAGAGCATAGCAAGTGGATAAATATCCACCAAATGAATGTCCACAAAGGAGGAATTTCTCAAGGTTCATTTTTATCCGCCATTTTTCGATCGAGTCGATCAGTTCAGTTTCAGCTGTTGGTCCATCTGAGGAGAATTTTGGTCTTGAACTTCGGCCTAAACCTGTGAAAGTAAAAAAAATTCGAAATAATTAAAAAATTTCAAGTCTTTTTAAAAAATTACCGAGAATATCAATACAGTAAACAGGTCTATCGGCAGATAATTTGTCCAAACTTAAAGCCCATAGTGCCACACCTGAAAAATCGAGATAAAATCAAATTTTGTACTAATTTAATCGAGTTCTGTAAAAATTGAGTTTTCAGAGCTGAATTGTAGATACATACCTGATCCAAGTCCATGTATCAAAAGTAAAGGCAGTTTTTTCGAATCTTTATTTAATGAAATAGTCCAAATTTTACATTCTTCATTGTCCCCTAAATGTGGTCCTATGTCTATGAATTGTCCTTCATAAGGTGTTTTTACGACTGAAATTTTTTTAAAAATTAGAAATTAAGTAAAATTACATAGATTAAAATTGCATTACATACAGTAAAACTTCTATATAAGGTAGGTATTTGGAGAAAACTGTAAAATATTAACTTATTCATATAGTTTCTCAAAAATAGACAGTTTATTTCTCATCTTTGAGAAACAAATTTCTCAAAATAACAACTAATTCATTCAAAGTGTCTAAAAATATCCTACACCTAATCTATCCTTAACCTTGCCCAATCGAGAGATTTTTTTCAAAACTTCTAACCTTCTCTACTGCCGAAATTCTACTGTAGGATTTTTAAAAAAACCAAAAAACCCAAAATTCTGATTTATTTTGTAAAAATCGAAACTTACTTGAAAGGATCCCCTTTTCAGATTCTTCTAAAGTTTGTAAAGAAGCCTGAAACCAATTTTGTAAAATCATTTTGATTTTTGATAAAATTTCAAAATTTGTAGATTTTTCCATATAAAATGCTCATAAGGATTTACTTAAGTAGAATACAGTCACAATTTAAGTTTAAGAACTTTTAATTAATAGCAGCTCAAAATATTTTTATCAACAGCTGATTAGCCTTATATTTATCACTTTCGAGGTTTAAATGAGAAAAGTAAATAAGTAACTTGAAATATTTCAAATTTGTTGCGTAATAGATCGAATAGTATAGAAATGGAAAATTTAAAATTTACGAGTCTGATTTACCAATCACATGTACCACTATAACACTATAGCATATTCATTTATGACTTGCCAGCAGAAAACTGTCTCCTTGTTCTTTATTATTTTTTCCTCTAATTTCAGACCTTTTGGTTTGGTCAACAATTTTCTAAAATTTTGACTTAACTGCACAATTGAGTTTTAGCATTTTGATCAATTTTAAATAAAAAATTGAAATTTTTTCTAAAATTAAAAACAATAAACATACCAAAGTCCTTTTTTATTGAGCTTGACACAATTAGACTGGTTATTTTCTGTTTATTTAATAAACTAGGTATATCAAAAGTGGTGTAGTCTGTATTATTTTAAGTATTTAAGTTTGTAATTAAACTCAAGTGCATAAAAAAACGGACTTTTAACTTTAGATTTTGAATTATAGAATTGTTGATTTGCCTTTTTATACGATACTTTGTATGTAATAGGTAAATACTTTAAACTTTTATAATGATGACTGACTGACTGATACAATAATATTTGAATTAGGTAGTGTATTATGTATTGTATTATGACATGATGACTAATATTATTTAGTTTTTAGTAGTTCGACTTGTTAAATCAAATACTTGGGTTTAATTAGTTGGACTTTGTTAAATTTACCCAAGGTTATTAACGTTCAAACAACGTGTACATAATTACACTAATCACTAGTCATATAGACATGATTGTACATTTTATTAATGATTAATTAATTGCTAATTCCCTATATCTTTATAGGTATTATACCTATTTATGAGTTTATAAATTATTACACTTTAAGTTTCATTTCTTGAAAATATTTAGCTTATTTTGTTGGGATAATTTCTCTAAATAAGTCGGAAATTTAGGACTGAATTGGATTTTATTAGCTAGGTAATTGACTGTAGAATAATACGAGTATAGAGGCAATTATATAATATTATGAGAAATAAATAAAAATTGGAAAATTTTATGACTAACATGTGTAGTATGTAGGTAGTAGTATGTAGGTAGTATGTACTACTAGGTAGTAGATGTTTGTTTTTGACTTATTATTATTATGCTTTATGCTTTATGCTTAATCATTTCAGTTCTAGTCCTAGTGTGCAGATATACATTTATATACATTTATATTTTAATATGATCCTTATATACATACATAATGTACCTTACATATACATACATACTGATAATATGGAGAATTAAAATTGTGACTAGTAACTTTTTAATTTGCATATGGATATAAGATAGATACATAGGTAAGGTACTCGTGGATGGGCAATACATTATAGTTTATGTACTACGGTATACGGTATACGGTACGGAGCATACAATTCTATTATAAATTATAGAAGGGTACATATAGGGTATTTATAAAATTAAAAAAAATCTCATCTCATAGATATATAATTTAGTTTGGAATATTTTCAAGAATCTCAAAATCCTTAAGAGATTTAGCTATAGCTTTTAATTCCCCATTAGGAATTTTTCTTTGTATTTTTCTATGTATTTCCAGGGATTGAATTCACAGTTTTTTTTCTAAATTATTAAAGCATTGTAGTTTTTAATTTAAGTATTTCAGCTTTGGAAAAAACCCCTTTTGGTTTTGGTCTCGATTTTTCAACTTTTTCAAATAATGATGCATATTTTGCAATCCAAAATCCAAATAAAAAGTAAAATTACCTAATCCTAAGTCCAAAATGTGATATACTTCAATTTTCTATTCAGAGCTGAATTTAATATGTTATACTATGTCAAGAAAATAGTTTTAGGTTTCTAGGTCATAGGTCTAGAGTCTATGATAGTTTTTATATAATAATGACATGTCACAGAACAGATCCTATCATAAAAAAATTATTATAAAATGACATTTTCTTAACTTACCCTCAAATCAGAATCACAAAACAAAAACTTGACAAGATTATAAAATGGTAAAATCAGCTCGAAATGTTTAAAAAAGGCCCCCAAAAATCCGTTTTATTTTTATTTTTGTATTTTATTTTTGTATTAGGTTTTTTTATTTTATTTAATCTTAATTTAATTTTAATTACAATTACCTACATTGCAATTTGCAATTGCGATTAAGAGTAATTACCACCAGTAATTACCACCAGTAAGTAATTGCATTAGTAGGCCTAGCAAGACATGTAATACAGTTAATCAGGTAAACGTAAAACATTAGAATTTTTACTTTAAATTCATATGGAGTATGCACTCTATACTCTATCTCTATCTTTGATTTAGCTCTGAAAAGCTCTCATTTTGACATTTGTAAATAATATTTATACTGTAAGAGAAATTGTAGTCATAATTAGGTAGGTTTTTTAAAGCTGAATTTTAAGTACAAATGCATTATGATTACCTTTATAATAATTATGTATTTTAGTTTTTCAAGTTTTTTGATCTGTTGTTAATTGTTATCATTTATATTTTTAGATAAGAATCCAATGCCAGTACGATACGACTACTTACATCACAATCGAATCAAATCAAAACCAAGGCCTAGGCTGGACAAGAACAATTTAATTTAATTTTGATAAGATGATGATGAGAATAAAAAGAAAATTGTCTGGCGGAAAGGTAAAAATTTTATTTTTTGTAAACATTAAATTCATTTCTTGATTTTACCTAGTATTTATTCTTATTATTCAGCTTTGAAAAATCCAATTTTCAACTCATTTTTTGATATGCATATCTACTAGATTTTGCAGGACAGAATTGAGACATATCTAAATGAATTTCCTCATTCTCATCGTCAGAGACTCATTCTCAGAGTTGTATTAAATTAATAGAATTACTATTAAGCATTTCCTTCCTAAAAATAGCATGCATTTATTCAGTTTAAAAAAAGCTATAGTGGTTAAGTAATGAAAAAAAGTGATAAAGTTGATAAAATTAAGTAGTATTAAGAGGTTTAGAGTAAAAGTAAAAGTCCAGTAAAAGTGCTATTTAAACTTTGTTATTTTTTGATTCCAGGATGAAAATAATCAGATAGGACATTTACCTGAACCACAAAAATCATCACCACCTTCATCAGCCTCAAAAGAAGTACAAATATCGCCAAGATCTAAAAATGTTAAAAATGGGCTTTCAGCAGGAATCAAGAAATCACCAATTAAATTAAAATTACAGGACGTAAGTTTATACATTTATATTAAAATACCCTACTATATGTTGGTTTCGTGAAACAATGAATATTATTTTTAAGCAGCAGGCAGATGAAGATTTAAGTCAATATTTTTCAGAAGAAGTAAGTTTTTTTTTAGTTTTTTTGTTCTTTGCGCTGTGCTGTGTGTCTTATGTTATTTTAATATTTTGTTTATTTAATTTTTTTCTTGTAGATTTTAAATGAGATACAAAATAACTACGATGAAGAATTTGGTTCCTCACCTCGAAAAGCATTTAAACAAGAATCACAAGTGATCGAACAATTAGTTAAAAAGATATTTTATGAGGAGCAAAGAAGATTCATTATTGAAGAATTTGTTGGAATGACAAACAATGATAAGGGTTATATTTACAAAGCTAAATCTGAAATTAGTGGTGAAAATTATACACTCCTGTTAAACGATTACTGGTAAGTAAGTATTATAGTTTATTCATTCAATTCATAATCAGAACTGAAAACAAAATATGGATTTACTTACAGAGTTAATTTCAAAATCGGGATTTCAGAGTCCATTTGAATAATATTTATAGATTTAGATTATCACCACTAATATTTAGATTATCACTATCACCATTAATTAATATTTTAGTAATATAATAGCTTATTTTTTCATTCTAAATAGGAATACACCAAGTAATCTTGTCGGATACACTGTAAATATTGTCGACGGCCTTCAACAAAATTCAAACACAGTTGAAATTAATAAAGAAAGCGGTTATTTAATTGTCAGTCCAGATTCTTTGACCCCGATAACAACTATTATAGGTAAGGATTTTAAATAACTTTTAAATAGTGTAGAACTTTCTTACATTATTTTGTAGCAATTACTTGACTAGATATTTATCTAACCTAACAATTTTATTTTGTTCTATTCAGATAGTTTAATGTGTTCTCGACGTGCTGTTTTTCTAGATCGAGTTAAACTTTCAGGTGTTCAACAAGAAGATATTAATATTATATACCTAACTAATTTTGTATGTTCTTTATATTACCTATTTTATTTGTATTTTTAATTTCAGGTAGTGTTAATATTGACATGCTAAGGGGAAATATTGCTCATGAAATGGTAATTAAACTATTATTTTCAATTTAATCTTTTTGTTCTTTGTCTAAATAAGTGATTTTTTATAATTTGTTTATAGACACAAATGGTAATTAGACTTTTATTTTATTTTCAATTTGATCTTGTCATTTGGCTAAATAATTAAGTGATTTTTTTATAGACAATGTTGGGTAAATTATCATCAAGAAAGGATATTAAGCAGGTTGCTGAAGAAGCTATGAAATCGGAATTTATTTTGAATGCAGCTTATGCTTTAAATATGTCTCACACTGAATTGTCTAAATTAACTGAAGATTTGATAACACCAATTGAAATATTTATGAAAAAAAGGTTTCTTTCCTCAAGTGATGATCAAAAATGGGAAATACTTGAACTTTGTGACATTGAGGAAACACATTGGAGCCCAACATATGGTATTAAAGGGAAGATTGATGCTGCTGTTAGAATTAGACGAAAAGATGATGTTGAAGAGGTAAATAGATAAATTCATATTAATTTTGTAACATTTGTATTTACTTTATTAATATCTTTATTATAGATTATTCCACTTGAATTGAAAACGGGTCGTGAGCCAAAACCTGAGAACGAAAAGAAGAATTCTAAGAATTCTAAAAATTCTAAAAATTCTAAAATAAATGATTATGGAGGTTTTTATGTTGCCCAGCTAAGTTTGTATAATTTACTAATGGAACATTTAAAAGATAGGATTGATAGATCAACAAATAAGGGGATTGTTTATACAATCAGAGATAATGGACTGTTTGAAAATGAAACGCAGAGGTTGAACTTAAAACAATTAATACACAGAAGAAATTTGCATGTCATTTCAACACAATTGGATTCTAAAACTGGACTATTACCTAATTTGCCAACTGCAACTGTTGATTCATTCTTCTGCTCAAACTGTGCTGTTCATTCTATATGTGCACTTGAAATTCGATCTCGGTAAGATTGATTTTTAAAAGTTTGGTTTTTATTTCTAATACTAATTATCTTTTTTTAGCAAAAATGGGGCAGTAAATTCAACCACAGAGTCTGTTGTGAAAAGCCTTATTGATCATTTATCTGAAGAGGAATGTACATTTTTCGAAAACCAAATTAAGTTTCTCTATCTAGAAATGGATGATCATAAGGATGAAACTGATGTATTATGGAAAGTAGATCCATTTGAAAGGTAGTAATTTATACCCATAATTTTACTACTACATATTTCTATTTTAGTTATTTTTAATAATACTTTACTTTACTATTTTTTATAGAATGGAAAATAAAAATTGTCTAGCAGGCTTGAAGTATATTTATCAAAGTAGTGGATATGGAAATAAACCAGGTTCTGGATCTGCAACTGCCTCACAGCATGATTTTCATCTTACTTTATTTCTTGATCACCCAAAAGCTGAAGAACACCTCAAAAGCACTTTAATCGCTGAAAAGGATTTCGTTAGCATTGGAACAAATCAAGAAGCTTGCATAGGATATTCGTACATCCACTCGATTAATAAGGAGAATAAAACTGTTACTCTAATCTTAGATAAGTAAGTAACAGTAAAAATAATTAAAAATATGATTGTGTTGTATGCTGGCTTAATTTTTATTTTATTTTAGTTCTCTAAGTTCAAGGCATACATCTAGTCCAGATGTAAGGTTTAATATTGATAAGCCTACAAGAATTACTGCAATGAAAGTATTACCTGGTTATATTGCACAAGTTTTGATGAATAATGAACATGCCCGAAAAATCAGAGCAATACTCATGGGAAAGTAAGTTAAGTAAAATTAGTATTAGTATTATTGTAATTCATAGAGTTAATTCAAATTGAACTACTTACCCTTTAAATGAATAACTTTTATTATTTTATTTTTATTTAGAGTTACTCCAGTATATCCAGCTGATGAAGCTAAAATTAAAAATGAAAAAGTTGGCAAGATTCTGAAAAGTTTTAATTCTAGACAAAGAGCAATTATAATGCGATGTCTTTCAATGGATACATTTCTTTTTGTGAAAGGAATGCCAGGAACTGGTTAGTTTTTTTAAAATTTATATTTTTAGGGTATCTATTTTCTTTTGAGAATAATAGTGATAGTATTATTAATTACTAATTTGTGTTTTTTAGGTAAAACTGAAACTATTGTAGGAATAATTCGGGCTATTTTAGCAAATAAACAAACAGCTTTGGTCGTCTCTTATACAAATTCTGCTTTGAATAACATTCTATTAAAACTTGAGTCTCATTATAAGGATTTTATAAGAATTGGTCATAATAGTGCACATATTGACGAAGTTCTCAAAAAACATTTAATTTCTGAAAGTATTAAGGATGCTAAAACTGTTGATGAAGTAAAGGCAATTTATGACTCGAAGGTAAGATAAACCAATATTTTAAATACTAATACCAAAATATAATGTTATAAGTTTTAATTTTAACTTAACTAACCTATATTTTGATATTAGTACACTACCTTCATATATTTTTAATAGGTTATTGTTGGTGCGACGTTATTGAACTTGAATCATGATTTATTTGTCCGAAGAAGATTTACCTACTTAATAGTTGATGAATGTTCTCAAGGTTTGTACTTTTTAAAATCTTTTTATTTATTTAACTCTTATTACTGATTTTAATATTTTCATTTGCAGCAATACCTGCATCAATTTATGGTTCGATGCTTCTAGCAGATAAGTACATTTTCTTTGGTGATCCTGATCAGTTACCTGCAGTTGTTGTTTCAGAAGAAGCAAAGTAATTTCTATTATTTTGGGTTTTTTGGGTTATGGTTTAATTAATTCTGCTCTGAAAATTAAATCTCGATTTTTAGCATTTGAAATATTTAAGTAAATCTGAAATTGAGGTAATTTCAGACCTGAATTAAATGCCTGTATTTTAATACTTCAATAATTGTCTTAATTTATTTTATTCTTTCTTTTATCAGGAAAATGGGTTTACCTACAAGTCTATTCGAAATGTTCTCCAATGGAGAAAACACTTTGAAACTGAAGATTCAATATCGTATGAACGAACCAATAATGTCCCTTATGAATAAAATTGTCTATAATGATCAAATGTTGTGTGGGACTGAAGCTCAAAAGATGAAATCATTACAAATTAATAGCAACTTTAGAGGAAAGTTATTAGCTAAAGTTAAAGCTCATTGTAGTCTAAATGTTCGAAGAATTTTAACTCGTGTTACAAGCCCTAATGCAGAATTCGACTCAGTTTTATTTTTTGATACAAGTGAGCTTGGAAATTGTGAAAAAAGAGTTAATATATCGGTTAGTAATATTTTGGAGTGCAAGATTGTTATCTCGTTTGTTCAAGCTTTGATTAAGGTAAAACCTATCTTATAGATAATTAATTAAAAAAGATTATTTATATTTTTTTTTGTTTTTATAGTCGGGTGTCAAATCAGAAGATATTGGAATTATTGCACCTTATAGAGCTCAAGTTCATGAAGCAAAAGAAACTTTAAAATTATTAGGAAATAATCGAGTCGAAGTGAATACAGTTGACCAATTTCAGGGAAGGGACAAAGAAATAATTATTTGTACATTTACTAAGACCAAGCCTATTGCGAAGAATACCATTAGTGACCCTTTAAAGGTAAGATATTATGTTATATTTAATTTAGCTATGGGAAAACCGATTTTGGCCACAATTCAATAATCAAGTTAATGTGTTATTTTTGTTATAGGAATCGATTGCTCATCCAAATTTATTAGAAGATATACGTCGTCTTAATGTCGCAATGACAAGTGAGTTTTTTTTATTTCAATTTGCTCAAAGTTAAATTATTAAGATTACTTATGTACATATTACATAACTCTAATTTGATTAATTTATTTTTAATCTAATTTTCTTTCAGGAGCTAAAACAAAATTAATTTTAGTTGGAAATCGTGTGGCTTTGGAAAGTATGAGTGAGCCATTTCGAAAACTTTTTAATATTTTAAGACCCGAAGTAGTTGAAAAGATATCTCGATCGGATATCGAATCATTGGGGAAATTATTACCTTCTTCTAAGCCAAAAGATTAATTTCATCTCATTCTGTAAAAAGTTTTAGGATTATTTTTTATTGTGTTCAAAGTTCAAATCAATTCGCATGCAACTATTTTTATTTTTATTGCTCGTATTATGTAAAAATTGAATCGCTTCAAGATTTCCAAAAATCGTATCAAGTTCAAGACTGAATATTTGTAAAAAAAATTCCAATTTAGGATAATTAGATTTTCGAAACGAATAATCGTAGTTTATGAATAAATAGGTAAAGTTCAATTTTAAACTTATAATCAGTAGAGTAAAGCCTCTATAAGCTATAATTAGGCGAATGATTTGTCCATGAAGTGTCAAGATGACAATTCATTTGCCAAAGTTCTTTGACATCTTTAAAATTGTTTGTTTTATTAGTTAGTTTAGTTGAAGTTGCCATGAAATTCAATTTAATAATTGGTTAGATCAAGAATTTTAACATTTTGAACTCAAATTTATAATTTTTTCGGATGAAAAAATTTGCTCTTGCTCAAGATTAGGTAGGTAGGGTAGGTAGTATATTTTTGAATTTTTTTGTAAATTCTTTTGTAAAAGTTGTTGTTGTTTTATTAGTTAACAGTTAGATAATAGGTAGCCCATTCCAAGGTCTAGGTCAAGTTATTGTTGGTTTTAATTTTAATTTATTAGTTATCCAAATTGTATTTATAATGCCACCCAAAAAGCAAAGTGCAAAGCCACCAGTTACTCAACAGCCCAAAAAAGGTACCAAAGTTAATTAAAAGTAAACTTGAAAAATTATTTATTTTATAAAGTAAGAATAATATAATAAACAATTTTTTTAGGGGGCAAGAGTGGTAAAAGTACACCTGCGAGCAAGGCATCAACAAAAAGTGCACCTGCAAGCAATGCATCAAGAAAAAGTTCAAAAAGTGGAAAAAGCTCAGGTGCTCAAGGTCTAGGCGCCCTAGCCGCAACAAATCAATTATTTATTAAGCAAAAGATCAACCTTTTGGGTAAGACCATTATATTTTTTTAAAGAATTTTCTTTGATTGGATAAATATTGATAACATTGTTCATTTTTAGAGACTATTGTTGGATTTGAAGAGAATAATAAGTATGCTATTATGAATAAGAGCGGACAAGTAATTTATTATGCTATTGAAGGTAAGTACGATTTAGTGATTTTTTTTAAAATTTATTGACCATTGAAGTTGAAGTATAATAATCATACCTGGGCATGGTATGAGCCATAATTTCTCAATGAGGGCGGGTCGTGCAAGTCGTGAGCATTTAAAATTTTTTATTTTTGACATTTTTAAAAAACATGTGATTAGGGGTAAATTTTTGAGGAGATTCCAAATTTGACCTCTAAATTGACCTAGGATGACTCCATGGGCCCTTAAAAGTGACAATGACCCCTTAAAATCATATTTTAGCCACTTTTG
>JAQIXA010003859.1:0-12807 GCA_034699045.1 Nanhermannia cf. coronata Gr-Ori-00579 | reverse complement strand
ACAAAATGTACAAATTGGACCCTTCAAAATGACATGTCATAAATACAGATTGACATTTTGTACATAATACATTTACGGTTCCTTGATTATAATATATGCTGAAATTTAATTTTTTGTCATTTTTGGCAAGTAAATGGGTATTCTTTTGAGCCGCAAATTTTTGCCAATTTTGACCAAATTTCTATTTTATCCGGCTTTTTCAACCTTGCTTTTGAGTCCTTAAATGGTTTTTTTTTGTGAATATTAAAATGGTTTTTTCTTTATAGTATAGACATATACTATACTAAGGGTATTTTAGAAAAGTTTCGAAAAATTTTATTTTTGGAAAAATTGCTTAAAGGGTTGAGTTGACACTTGACATGACAAGGGTTATTTCCATAAATTCATCAAGTCCAACTAAAATATGTCCAAATTGTTTATCTCTGACTTGAGACCCCAAAAAAGTTTATTTTTTGAACTTGAAATTTTGATAAAATGAGGGTGATTTTAAACCATTTTATTTATTTTCCAGCATCTTTCCTGACTTACTCAATCGTGGCTGGGAATGTTGATGATTCCTTCTACATCGAGTCCACGTCCAGCTCTGGTGTTGTTCGCATTAAAAAACGACTCGATTATGAAAAAACAACAAAGGTTTTTTTTTGCATAAATTTACATAAATTTGCATAATTTACATATTTTTTTTTGTATTTTTGTATAGTATGAGTTGACTATAAGGGTCTCTGACATGGTCTTTGAGGCGAGGACTCGGGTCACCATCCAGGTCACGAATATTAACGATGAAAGACCCATTTTTGAGGATATGAATTCGAATATTACGATCGTTGAAGAGTCCATACCAGATCAATGTATCTTTAGGGTAATTATCTAATACTATTTATTATTATACTAGTATTAAGCCCAAAATTGGGAAACCCCGGGCGGGTTCGAACTCCCGTCCTCTGAGAATGAGTGTCAGCCCATCGCGTTAACTCCCCAACCAAGTTGCTGCCAAGTTACTAAAAGCAGTCTAAAAAAACTTCTTTTTGAGCTGCAAAAATTTTTACTGGTTAAAAAAACGTTCCTGATCATTTTCATTCATTTTTTTCCAGCTGAAAGCCTATGACCCTGATATTGGAGATCGATCACTTTTTCAAAATATTTCATATTTCGTGGATACCAAGTATGCGGAACATTTCTCAGTGAATAATGATGGATGTGTTCGTGTTCAAAAGGTAATTTTAGAATTATAAAAATGGTTATATTAACCTAATTTTTGACCTATTTTTTGACTCATTTTGACCTATTTTGTGTGTTTTTTTTCAGCCTCTGGATCGTGATGTAGAGACTGGGGGGTATCCCTTATGGCAGTTGATTGTAGGGGCTTATGATGAGGGCGGGTTGGCTCCTACAAAATTACACAATTTCAAAGATCTCACTGTTATACTCACCGACATCAACGACAATGCACCTGTTCTTAACTGCGTAAGCCGAATTTTTTTTTTCGATTTTTTATATAATTTTTCAAGGCACCCCAAAGCAGAGAAACGCGTGGAAAAAGCATTTTTTTTGCTTTTTTTGACATTTCGAATTTTTACGATTCATATACTAAGATTGTCATATACAGTATAATAAGCAAGGTTTAAATGCATAAAAAGCACATTTTCGAAAAATAAAAAAACCCTCACTTTTTTGACCTATTTTGTAAAATTCTTTCCTATATTTATACTATATTATGTTGAGAATTTTTGATAATATTTCAATGAATTTACTAGAATTACAAGATCTTTGAAGCTAAAAAAAGTGCAAATTTTGCGGTTTTTGGTAATTTTGTCATGAAAATTTAACTAATTTTTCATAAAAAAGCAAATTATGAAGTTAGAAAATTACTTGATTGCTAAAAATACTCTTACATTAGTTAATTAATTTTAGTGTAAATTTGAGGATAAAAAAGCACTTTTTGAGCGTAAAAAAGGAGTTGAAAAAAAGCATTTTTTTCTCAAGTGAAAAGGCATCGATTTCAAATTTTGAAAAGCACTTTTTTGGGACCTTAATCATCAAAGAATCGAAAGCTAGGTTTAAAAAAGCGCATTTTACACTCAATAAAATTCATATAATTTTTACATATTTACTCGAATTTTAAAATTTTTGAAGCTAATAAAAGTCAAAGTTTTGGAGTTTTTTTTTGCTAATTTTTGAAAGTCATTTATCTGCAAATTATGTAATGTTAAAAAATGGTCAAAATTCAGTTAATTTTAGCAAGATTTAGACAACAAAACAGCACATTTTGAGCATAAAAAAAGAGTAAAAAAAAGTACTTTTTCTCAAGTGAAAAGATATCGAAATTTCAATTTACAAAAAAGCATATTTTGGGTGGCCTTTTAAATATTTAGATAGATAGTTAATTTTTGTTTTTTTTTTCAAAAAATAGACAAATCCAGTGGTTTGGGACGAGAATCAACACCGAGGGCTGATTGTCCACCTGACGGCTAAAGACGCAGATTTGCCTGAGAATGGTCCGCCATTTCGATATGCGATTGACCCGGCGGCTGACCCCGAAATCCGAACAATTTTCTCAGTCCGGGGTGACCTTTTCAATGCTGAAAAAGACAATTTTGACCGAGAAAAAAGGAAAGAATATTTAGTCCCCATAATTATCTCTGATAATGGACATACACCCAAGACAGGGACCTCCACGTTAACTGTCATCATTGGAGATAAGAATGATAACCCCATGAAGGATGGTGAAAGCAAGATTTTTGTATACAAGTATAAGGAGAAGACTATGTTCAATATTGGACGTGTTTATGTTGAAGATCCTGATGGTAATTTAATTATTTTATTTAATAACTAGCATTAAGCCCAAAATTGTTAATTTGACCTTAAAAAAGGTCAAAAAGTAGAAAAAAGTGAAAAAAATAACAAAAAATTGAAAATAATCGCCCACAACACCGGGTTCGAACCCTGGCCTCTCGCTCGTAACGTAAAGCGCTAGCTAATTACGCTATGTGGGCGGCGGTTCATATATACCAAACCTATTCATGAACCCAGGGGAAGTTGTAAATTAAAATACTACAATTTAATTATTAAATGGAATTTTTTGCATATTTTTTATAGATTGGGATTTACCAGATAAAACCTTCACTTCTCTATCGATGATGACTAATTATTTCAACTTGGATGCTGACAATGGGAATATTAATATGCACCCAACCACCCCTGAAGGCTCATACACCCTCAAATTCAAAGTAAGTAGCAATTTTTTTGGATGAGCGAAGCGAGCACTTACTAACCAACTTTACTTTCAATTTATTCGTCTGTCTGTATGTCTACTCATAACTCAAAAACTACTCGACCGATATTAACCAAATTTGGTATGAAGGACCCTTACAGGGTCTAGTTGTGCATGCTCGAAAAAAATTTCAGATTGCCCCACCCCTTGGGGTTCAGGGAACCCTTTAAGTGTTCCCCATGTTAATCAAATGGTAAAAGTCTAAAATGAGGTCTTAAGTGGCTATAGGAGTAATCGAGTACGGAGATTCCGAATTTGACATCCATTTAACCAGAAAATTGACTTTTAACCCTGGAAAATATGGGTCAACTTGATTGAGTCAGGTCATCATCGCTTTTCTCACCCAATTTATAATCAACTGCTCAAGAGCTGTTGATTAAGTCCTAGTTTAATTTTTAATTATTAAAAATATCTTCAATATTTCTAATCTGATTTTGTTTGTGTATAAAAAGGTGTATGACCGTCAACATGACCAGGAGGTGAAGGCGGCGGTGAACGTGACAGTGAAGCAGATCACTGACGAGGCCGTGGACAACTCTGGCTCCATCAGATTCATGGGGATTACAAAAGAACAATTCATTATTCAGGAGAGACAAACTGTAAGATTATAATTTGTATAAATTTTAAATGAATTGTGTTAATTTTTGAAAAATTTCAAAATTTCGATCTTCAAAACCTTCAAAATACCCTTTAAAAAATTTTTTAACTCGAAAATTTTTGAAAAATTTCAGTCTTCAAAAGCTTTTAAATGCACTTTAAAATTTTCAATTTTTTCAAAATTTCGATCTTCAAAACCTTCTAAATAGCCTTTAAAATCGAATTTTACCTCGAAAATTTTCAAAATTTTCAAAATTTTGATTTTCAAAAGCTTCAAAAAACCCTTTAAAAAAATTTTAACTCGAAAAATTTTGAAAAAATTCAAAATTTCAGTCTTCAAAAGCTTTTAAATAGCCTTTAAAATGGAATTTTAACTGAAAAAATTTTTGAAAAATTTCAGGGTAAAAGTAAGATGGACAAATTGAGAGGAACAATTGCTGGTTATTTCCACATTGATGAGGAGAATGTGGACGTTTTTACGGTCAACTCGAACACCCCTGACCTCTCAGTTGTCGATGTGAGATACTCAGCTCATGGATCCCCATACTATAAGGCTGAGAAACTGGACGGGATCGCCGCAGAATTCAAAGATAGGGTAAATAAAATTATTAATAATTATAATTATAATTACTAACCAGGGAAATTGAATTCTCGGGAAAAAATTTTTTTCCCTAGTTATTAGTAAATAAGGATATGTTATGAAATAATTGAGGGAAATTATTTTGGAATTTTTGTTTAATTTTAGATTGAGAATGAGTTAAAGTTGAATATTGTGATGATTCGAATCGACGAGTGTTTGAGTGAGTCTAATCACTGCGAGTCGAGCTGCACCAACCAACTCAGGAAACAAGAAATCTCGTACAAAATCTTTACCAACCTCACTTCTTTTGGTAAGTTATATATAGACGACATTGACCTTGTAGAATTTTTAAACAAGTGAGATGTCAAATCGATAGGAAATTTAACGGAGATTTCGAATCTGTAAACCTTTTGATGCTAAGATTAGCTGGGCAAAAGTTATGGATGGGTCAATCAAATCAAGCCTTTTTCCATGGAAGAAAATTGCTCCAAAAGATTTTCCAAAATGTCAAAATTTCCTATTCCAATAGGCATAATAGTAGCTGGGAAACCGTAAATCTTGACATTTTAGTTACCTATGTCGTTTGGAACAATTTTTAATTTTTTTCAATTTTTCTCATGTTATGTTTTGAGTTGATTGACCCATAACTTTTGACCTGGCCATCTTAGCACCAAAATGTTTGCAGATTCAGAATCTCTGTTAAATTTCCTCTCTATTGTATATCTTACTTGTTTAAAAATCCTACAAGGTCTATACTATATTAAAGCCTAGATATTTTCGCCATCTTATTCTGAACAATTTGAATAATTTTTATTAATTATTTTTATTTCTCATCAGTTGGTGTGGATGCTTTTGTTGAGCATCAGTGTGTGTGTGCCTCAGAGTTGAGTCCCAAGTCCTGTATACCAAATCCTTGTCTTAATGGCGGCATTTGCTTGTCAGGTGGAAGCCGATCAGCCTACGAGTAAGTGATCTATAATGACCTTAGCTGACCCTATGTCACTAAAAAAAATTTTTTTTTGATAAGTCGGTTTTTTGATCAGATGTCGCTTAATTTTTTTTTCGATCATTCGGTTTTTCGACCAGTTGTTATAACTAATAAAATGAATTTTTTTGTCTTTTTCTGTGTTAGGTGTGAATGTACTGGAGGTTTTGAGGGTCCAAATTGCGAGAAGACATCGATTGCATTCACGGGTAATGGCTGGGCTTGGTATGAGCCCTTAAGTGTCTGCAATGAGTCGATGTTGCAGGTGGAGGTCACCACGAGCCAGAAAAATGCTCTCATACTTTATAATGGACCCATTTACAAATCACCTCTGGATATTACAGGTAAATTTTCATTTTTCAAAATATTTTTTTTTTGCATTTTGTGCTCATCTAAAGCTATATAAGACTGATTGAAAGTCTCCTATTATGTACTATGTATAATGGTTCTAATTTATTTTTAAAAAATATTTTAGATTTTGTGTCGGTTGAGTTGAGTGAGGGTCGGCCCATACTTTTGGTGGACCTTGGTTCAGGTGTCTCGAAAGTTCAGATGCCTTCAAAATCTCAGTCACTTAACGATGGACAAACACGACAAATTACTGCCCGATGGAATCCTCATGTAAATATTTCTCAGATTTAAATTTATATAAAATCTAATACAGATACATATACAGGTTCATTCATAATAAGATGGTAAAATATTTAGGCTTTAATATAATATAGACCTTGTAGGATTTTTGAACAAGTAAGATATACAATAGAGAGGAAATATAACAGAGATTTCGAATTTCTACACCTTTTGATGCTAAAATATACAGGTCAAAGGTTATGGGTCAATCAACTCAAGACTTTTTCCATTGGAGAAAAATTGAAAAAAATTGAAATAGGCCAAATTTGCTTCAAAAGACTTGACAAAATTTCTGATTTCCGAGCACTACTATGCCTGAGATTGAGAGTCGTAAATTTTGGCTTTTCGAGCCTTTTGGAACATGTTAAAAGCGATTTTCAGGCTCGGAAATCAGAAATCTCTTTTGGAGCAATTTTGACCCCAAAAAATTGAAAAAACCTCTAGTTAATTGACCCATAACTTTTGACCTGGTTCTCTTAGCATGAAAATGTTTTGAGATTCGTAATCTTCATAAAATTTTCTATCGATTACATATCATACTTGCTCAAAAATTCAAAAATCCCATCTGGTCTATACTATATTAAAGCCTAATCATTTTCCCCAACTTATTTTGAACCCCCCTGTATACCTTATATAAAATGCCTAATTATTTCTCGTTCATTGAATAATTTTGTATGTGTTTTTTTTGTAGGAGATTTCATTGCAAGTGGGTGATTGTACGAGGAGAGAGCCCACATGTTTTCAGTCAGCACCTCGACGGGGAAGCCAGCGTCTACTCAATGTTAATGGCCCACTACAAGTTGGTGGCCTCAACTTTGACCCAAGAAAACTGCAGACCCTTAACAACTGGCAGTACGTCCCCACAGCTGAGCCCTTCTTTGGCTGTATTTCTAATCTCACATTCAATGGAAAGGTATGATGAGAGAGGGAGACTAAAAACTGCTCAATTACCTTATAACTAATCTGATTTTTTTGTGATTTTTTTAGTATTACAATTTGGGTGACCCGAGTCATTCGATGGGTAATGTGACGAGCTGTGACTCTCCAGAGGCCGTCCAAAGGGCGACCCTTGGAGTTGACCTCAATTTTATTGTCATCCTCCTCGTCTGCATGCTCGTTCTTCTCCTACTCGTCGTGGCCATCGTTTTCTACAGAAGATCCAGAAATTACGAAGGTATATATATATGTTACTGATTTAATCTCAACCCTATTTTTTTTTGTTTACCTCTTTATTTTGGGTCAAATTGAACCCCGTCGTTTCTGTATAAAAAAACACAATATTTTTGAAAATTCTAAACTTAACTTTTTTTAAAATTTGTGCTTTAATATCATACTACACAGGAGTTCAAAAATAGAGATAAAATATCAACCAAAATAAGCTTAAAAATAAACTTGAGTTTCTAATTTCTGTTTTTTTTGCAGAGGTGAAAGGTGACCCACATGACGATGTGAGGGAGAACATTATCAACTATTCTGACGAAGGGGGTGGTGAGGGTGACCAGACGGGTTATGACCTCTCTGTCCTCATGAAGGCCACAAACCCTCCATTCCTACACTCATCACCCACAGACAAAATACCCATGGATGAACTCAGACTACAGAGAGCTGCTCAAGGTAAATAATCCAAAAAATAGGGATAAATTCAGCCAAAATAGGGCTAAATTCAACCAAAAAATAGAGATAAATTCAACCAAAAGAGAAATAAATTTAACCAAAATTTTGGTAATATTTTGGAAAATTTTTTATTCCCCCCTCCCCCCTATCGTAGATAGGGCCTAATACTAGTATTATGTAACTTTCTAATTCGATATTTTTTTTTTTTTTGATATTTTGTATAGAAGAAGGTGGTCCAGATATGCAGAGCTTTTTAGTGAGCTCAAAGAGTAAGGTTGACGGGGACCCTGAAGGGCTTCCATATGATGATGTGAGGAATTACGCTTATGAAGGTGAAGGGGACTCTGAGGGGAGCCTCTCCTCATTGGCGAGTGGGACTGAGGAGGCTGACCTCAATTTTGACTTTTTACCAACCTTCGGGCCTCGATTCAAAAAACTGGCTGACATGTACGGTGGACAGTCAAGTGACGATGAGTCATACAATGACCATGGTGGACCAACACATCCTCAAGCATGGTGTTGACCAACTCCAAAATAGGGGACACTTTCAACCAATAATTAATTCAATCTTTAACCCAAAATAGACCCTTAAAATTATTATTTCGGGGCCTTTCAACCAAAAAACGATCCTCAAAAAAACTCAAAAGTGCTCTAATTTTCCATAAATTCAAGTACTTTAAGTACCCATCCTATATACCTAATGTATAGGGGTGATTTTCAACCTAAAAAAACGATCCTCAAAAAAACTCAAAAGTTCTCCAAAAAAATCATCCTCATTTCCAAGTACTTTAAGTACCTATATATTATATACTATATGAGATGTGTCCAGCTCGAGTGTGTTCAACATACCAATACTACTAGGTCTTATTTAACTTCCAAGGACTATTTTTTACCAAAATTAAAATGAAATAATACAAAATAAATTCCAAGAAAAGGGAAAGCCAAAAAACGAGACAACAAAAATGTGTATAATATATATATATGTGTGTGTGTGTGTTTGTGTATTATCTGAATGAATAGAAAAACTAGGATCAATTTAACTCTACGCAGATGATAGTTTTAAGAAAATCTAAAATTGCCATTTACTTTCTACTTCTATTCTACATGTTAATATTTATCTACTAGGTATTATTTAACTTCTAAAATAGAACCAAAAGGTGTATATATATATATGTGTGTTTTTATCTAAAAAAACAAGGGATTTTTTATATGAATTTTAATTCACCCACTTGTTGTGGGGACAGATTAAGTCATTTACATAAAAAAAAAAGAGTACTTTTTTTGTAAATTTTTAGGCAATCATTTCATTCCTTTTTATATTAAAAAAATAGTATCAAAAATGTATACAATAATAGTAACTTAGCATCGAAATAGAGCCATAAAATTAGCTTTTAAAAATTTATTTATTTATAATCTAATGTATAGTTAGAGAAAAAAGCATTTATGAAAATATCTACTAGATATATGGTAGATACTTATATAGACTATCTATATTTAAGACCTATTTATTTATATTTTATGGCTAAAAAGACTAGAATTTTTGCAATGATTTTGTAGGTTAAGTTTATAAGTTGTTTTTCCTGGGTATCTAAATAGTAAATAGCAGTTGTTTTTTTGATAATAATGATTTTTTTCAAAAAAAAAATACTTTAAATTTGTATAATATGATAGGGCAATCAATCAGTAAAAAAAGACTGACATAATTATTTCTCAATTTTTTCTATACCTACTATGTATACCTAAGTAAAATTAATCAAAAATAATCATTCCAAATCCAAATTTCAAAATTTTCGAAGCAACTATCTATTTAATAAGTGTATCTAATCTCTGTATTTATTATGGTTTTATCGTTAGATATATACAGGGTTATACAGAATTGAACGCAAACAGTACTATTTTTTAGTAACCATAGGTTACTAAAACCCTAGGTTACTACTTTTAGTAACCCTAGGTTACTTTTAGTAACCCTAGGTTACTAGGGACCTCTGAAAATCCCATTTAAAATCCTATTTGAAATTTCCAGATTTTTGGATTTCGAATTTGGACTTTGAAATATTTTGATTATAAAGTAATCTAAAGTAACCAAAGTTACATTTTTGAGCTCATCACAGATAGGGACCTATGGTTACTAAAAAAATACTGTTTGCGTTAATTCTGAATAACTCGGTATAATTATTCAAGTTCTCAAAAATCAATCAAAATGTTACCTTTTTTTGTTGTTGTTATTAATTTTACATAATTTATATTATTAATTAATAACTACCTATTCTATAGTGTATTTATATCTATTTATATTTAAGTTATTTCTTAAAAAAAACTTGTTAATATGATTTGCTTGACAATCAAATTTTTGCTCTCTTTTATAACTGAATCGAAAATTTTCTAGAAATAGTTCAAGTCAAAATTTTGCGAGTTTCAAGTCTCTTATAAATTTACGATCAGATCAAACTACATTTAGGATCTACATTATATATATATTAGATTTATTTACATGTACAAATTTGCTCATTTAGAAGACAAAATTTTGACCAAAATTTTTGAATGTAAATAAGAGTAAGTACTAACTAGGAATTTTGATAAAAATCTATATAGATTTTAAGCTTTTCTAATTCTTGTAATGTAATATAATATACAGGGTGTTTTATAATTGACTGGAGCTACTTTGAACGTGAATAACTCAAAAACAATCAGCCCGATTTCCATCATATATATCTCATTCGATAGAGGTTCAACAAACTTAGATATTATATATTACATGTCATAATCCAGCTATACTAATTACTGCGATAGAATTATTTTACGAAAAATGGCTCTTTTTTCAAATATGGCGCCAAAAATACAGTGATTGGAGTTTTTATATTGTCAAAGCTTTGTAATCATAAAGATTATTAATTTTATAACATTTTATAACTTAAATAGAGACTTCTATCTCAACGGTTTCAAAAGTAATAGCATTTTGAAATTTTTTTTTTTGAAAATTCAAAGTTTTTGGTTAGTTTTTGGTAATTAGTAATTACACAAAGAAACGGTTTCACGTAAAATGAGTCTATCGCAGTAATTAGTATAGCTGGATTATGAGATGTAATATATAATATGTAAGTTTGTTCAACCTCTATCGAATGAGATGTATATCGTGGAAATCGAGCTGATAGTTTTCGAGTTATTCACATTCAAAGTAGCTCCACTCAATTATAAAACACCCTGTATAACTAGATACTTAATTAGTACAGTCTATTAAAGCAATCATCCATCTCTAGTACGTTTTCTATACTATATCGAGGTTCTTTTTGCCGTTATAAAGAAGCTACTTATAATGTACTATATCAAAATAAAAATAGTTTTTTATAAATTTTTATATATATTTCGACTAGTCAAGTGAGAAATATGACCAGCTTATGTACAGAAAAAAGAGCCCTCGAAAAAACTAAAAAAAAACTTGTTTATAAAGTAACTTTGTAATCGAATTTTTTGTACAATTTTGTAAAAAATTCTAAAAATTTTTTATAAAATGATATGAGATTGTATAGGTTAAGTCATAGTTAAAATAATATTTATTTTTAAGAAATTTTTTTTTATAAAATAGAATAGAAATACCCATCTAAAACTGTACATGATTGTAAAAAAAAACAGATTTTTAATTTATACTTTATAATCCTACTATAAATATTTTCAAAATGTAATTTAGTTAAGGATACCGTACTTAAAAAAAATTATAATTTATAATTTATACAGCTACTGATACACACAAGAGATATGCAGCATATTATTTAAGAATGAAATAAATTAATAAAAATTTTGATCTCCGAATAACCCACGTTATAAAAAAAACCGTTTTTTTGGCTTCATTTTTTTCGAGTATAATTTTTATTTCTCATATAATTCTACATAATAATAGTCCTTATGCATAGAAGGTTAGGCTTCTTATTAACAAAATTACTATACAGAGTTATTCAGAATTAACGAAAACAGTATTTTTTTAGTAACCAAAGGTTACTTTCAAAACAAAATATTTCAAAGCCCAAGCTCGAAATCCAAAATATCTTGAAATTTTTATAGGATTTTAAATGGGAATTTTTGAGCTCATGAGAGGTTACTATGGTTACTTTAGATTACTTTAGAAACAAAATTTTTCAAAGTCCAAACTCGAAATTTCAATGGGATTTTTGATCTATCACAGATGTGGTTACTAAAGTAACCTGCGTTTAGACAGGTTTAGTAACCTGTGGTTACTAAAAAAAGTACTGTTTGCGTTAATTCTGAATAACCCTGTATATATATATAAATATATTGAGATTAAATTAGCTAAAAATATTGGCATCAAAATTACCTCAAAAATTTGGATTATTTTTAGTCGAATTTTACTTTTTTCTAGAAAGATATATTATAATAAGTAATACAAGACAGGCCTTTAGTATGTTATAGGTACTAAACTATAACATAATAATTCAATTAAAATACGAATAATAATAATGTGATGGTAATGTTAAAGTGATGTTAAAAACAACTAACTAGATTCAGTAGATAACTAATTTTAGAGACTTTTTGTCTACATATATCGTGTACTTACACATAATCAAATGATAATAATAATAATTATAGGTAATTATAGGTAATAATAGATATATATATATATATATATATAATGACCTAGAAACGTCTAATCATATTAGGATTATTCGATGAAGAATGGGTGGTGTATGATGATGATGATGAGGAATAATTTTTGGTACTTGAAGACCTCGAGTGGTCATGATGATCCTCCTGGTTATGAAGATACTATTTGAGAGTCCCAAGTCAGAAATTCAAATTGTTACTTAAGTATTTATAAAATTATAAAATTAGGTTTTTAGGTGTGTGATATAATTGGCACTCAAAATTTTGCAAATCATAAAAAAAATACCAAAATAAATACCTAAATACTAAATAAGAATAAGCTTATGTTAGGCTCTTGGTAGTAAAATATTAAAGTAGTTATCTACAGAATTCAGAATCATAGATTATTAGCCCGCACCCATTGAAAATGGGGAAAAAGGGCTATAGCGTTTGCCATGTCTGTCTGTCTGTCTGTCCGTTCGCGCGTTTGCGGCCGAACCGCGAATCGGATCTACACCAAAATTGGCACACATATAG
>JAQIXA010003858.1:0-12810 GCA_034699045.1 Nanhermannia cf. coronata Gr-Ori-00579 | reverse complement strand
CTACTCAAAGAAGCCTTAAATGATTGTAAAATTTTTTAATGTAACCGTATATCTATAGTTATACTATTCAATCTACGATACCATACAAAAAATAGCACTAAACATATTCCATTATATTACCTTTTACTTTACTATTTAACTTATTTTTGTTTATTTTTCTAAGATTTTTAGTAAATTAGCTGTCGAAACCAACACCAAAGTGATCAGCTTCAGCTGTTTCTAATAATTTCTGGTGTCATAGGAGTGTATCTGTGTATTAGCATGTCGGATTTTATTTCATTTACTACATCTACACCTGCACCACCACCTATAACACAACTATCGGATCCGGGTAATTTTACATTTTTAATAGATGCTCAATACTAAGGTAGTTAGAATATAGATATCTATATTCTTCTAACTACCTTTTTACTCAATACTCTTTTATTCCTATTCCTAATATTTTTATTACGTTTCATATTTTGTATTTTGTGATAATATTTTATTTAACTAATATTTTTTTATAAAATTAAATAATACATACATATTTGTATATAAATTGGTTACCTAATTATATTTTTTATTGATTACTGAATAGGGGAGGCGACAGAATTTAAGAAGGAATGCCAAAATGGATTTACCTTAGATCCAGAATTTAAGTTTAAAGTTGCGCTATATCAGTGTGATATGATGGTGGTTAATAGTGCTGGAGTTTCTGTATCTGGTTAGTCAAACAAATAGAATTAACATTTTTATAAACAATAATCAATTACAATAATGATGTAATGCAATACAAATAACATAGTAAGGATTTAACATAAATAATGATACGATTAGTTTATTGATACATACCTACCTACCTATGTATATTATTTTGTGTTTTTTTAGTCATTGGACAAGGACCAACATTGAAAGAAGCTCATCAGGAAGCTTATAAAAATCTTAACAATATTTTGAACACTGAAGAACAATTAGCATCAAATCCAAATAAGACTAATCAAAGAAGTAAATCTGGGCAATTATTTGAATTTTTTAATGGTGATGATGATTCAGTTAATAAATTGCTACTTGTATCTAAGCATATGCAAAATGTAGCTGCACCTGTGTACGAAGAAATTAGTGCTGAAGGACCAGGACACATGGAAATGGAAACATTCACCATTTCTTGTTTATATGATGGTATAATTGAACATGGTACCGGGAATGACAAGGAGAGTGCAAAGCAAGATGCTGCTAGTAAAATTCTAGGTCTTATTTATCAAAAAGTAGAAGATGATAAGATAATGAAGACTGAATTTCAACCAAATCTTGACCTTTTTATGAAAAGTAAGAATAATGATAATGATCTCAAAATAGAAGTCAAAGGAAATAGTTGTGAAGCTCAGACTCAAACTGATCCTGAGTCTGGTAAGACTGAGAAAAAGGAACTATGTGAAGTACAAACACAAACTAAAAGCAAAGGGATTGATCAAATTGGCAAGATTTATGATACTGATAGTGATACTGATAGTGATGGTGACTGTGATAATTCTAACTTAAAATTAAGTCGTAATGACATGAATAATTTAAGTTTTAAAACTGAATGTGAATTAGGTGAACTTGTGTCAGATGAAGAAGAAGAAGAAAACCAAGAAGAGAAAAATGGTTTTGATTTCGATTCACTATTCAATGATCAACCATCATCATCAGTCTTTTCTGAAGTTCCCAAATATTCCAGGACTGGGATTGTTCATCAAGAAAAATCATTAATTTTTGAAGACATGTTAACCAAAATGAGGGATGAAGATCGAATAAATGATAATATTATTAAAAGGCATAGGCCATTCATGGATAATGATGGTATGTATCTGCTAAAGTATCGACTAAAATATTGGATTGTCTATAAATGTCTAGATGATTTTACTTACAAATTTTATTTTATTTTAATTTAGATGGTGCTAAAAAGAAGCCAAAGATGTTAAATTTTGTTTCAGGAAATGTATCACATCCTCATCCTCATAATAATAAGCCTGAAATGAAACTGAATTCTACAAGAAATAATGAAGAGACAGAGGACGATGATATAGATCAAATGATCAATATGGATAAAATAAATTATGGAGTTGGGTCGAAATTGATGCTCAAAATGGGATTTACTCCAGGAACTGGATTAGGGAAGAATCAACAAGGAATAAAAGGCAACTTTTTTATTTTTAATAAAATTCAATTCACTTGCTTTAAGCTCAATAGAAATAAATTTAGTCTTAATTTTACTAGTAAAAGCAAGATAGTATCAATTCAATATTGTAGAATCATAAGGATCTAAAAGAGAAAAAACCTTAATTTTTTATTTCATTTTTCAATTCTAGTGCCCATAAAGCCACAAAGTGAATTTAAAAATTACAAGATTAAACCAGGTTAGAATCATTTTTAATTTTTTATTCATTATTAATTATGAAATGAAAAGGTTGAATTTAATTGTAGATATTTCATATACACTAACAAAGTAACATTGTTAAATTAATTTTAGGTCAAAGAGGCTGGGTCCCTTAATCTTAATATAATATAACAATATAACTGAGAGCCATATTATATGTTGTGAACTCTGCTTCATCACGTCACTGATCAGTCATCTCATCATTCATATCATCAATCATAGTCAAAGCAAAATCAACCAAACCAACCAAATTATAATCTATCTAATGATAATTTAATGTTAATTGTTACTTTATTAGAATCGATCTCCTTTTTTCTCCTTTTTTACTTCATCTCTTTATTTTTATTACCTAATCTAACAAATATTCATAGCTTTTTATTTATAATTTATAGCTAGGTATTTAAATAATGAATTGCTATTACATATCGTAATACTCATATTCGAAATCGAAATAGTCAAGTACCTACTTGAGTTGTAAAGGTAGAGTAGTAGATAGATTTAAGTATTAGGGTAGGTACTACATATTTATGCATTCCAACTGCATACACTAGTTTATTTTATGCTTATCTTTAGAACTAACAAAATATGTAATGCATAATTATAATTATACAGTTAGTAGTTTGTGATTTGTGTAATTTACTAGTATAATATAATTAGTGTAAAATTAATAGTATGGATGGTATGGGGTTAAATTAGTGTAGAATAAAATATTTTTCTTTTGACTTTGAATTGACCAGCAGCAGCAGCAGTGCAGTGCTAGCTAAGCTGTGAGACCAGCAGATTTATTTTATCGATCTATTGAGAAGCTTATATAAGTATTTTTTCCAGCTAAAATTCAATAAAGATGTCTTTTTTTTTAATTTTATAATTATGTGAATGATAAGTATTATTAATCTGAATACATTATAAGATATTTAACAGATTAATTAAGATATAAAATAATAAATACCTAATAGGATTCAATAGTAAAGCTCTAGTCTCTAGTCTATATCTCTAGACCTATGAGGCTGAGCTAGCTGAGTTTGCAAAATTCGAAAAAATATTTTATTTTCTTTTTCTACTCGTAATATAAATATTTTACCTGGTACTATTTCTAGTCTAGAAATACTCGTAGTTTCGCTCGCTCGTAGAAATAGAAATAGATTATTAAAATAATTTTTTAAATTAATTATTTTACATTGTTGAACTACAAAATCCAAAGGTCAGGTCACAACAATCGTCAGGTCAGTTAACGTGCCATTGTCATCATCAAAATCAAAAACTCATTAAAATTAAAGGTAAAAACTGTGCTTATTTTCTGAAATAAATTGTTTACAATTTTTTAAGTATTACAGTTATACAGTACATAGTTTACTTTAGAGTTTAGAGTTACTTACAGTGAAGTTTACTTACAGATAGATTACAGATAGTTAGCCATCATATCATAGTATTAACCTTCCTATTTACCTTAAGTTATAGGTATATATTACTTTTAATATAATCAAGTCAAAGTCAGGTGTTCAATGTCCAATGTCAATTTTTTTGTCTATTTTATAGTCAGTCAAAGTCAACGTATTTAATTTATTTAAAAGTACCTACCTTGCACATTTACTTTTACTTAATTTTATACAGTACTTACTATTTTACTTTGCAATTTAAAAATGTTTTCTTTTTTTTATCCTAGACTTATCTTTAGATGAATACTTAATGAGTCGTCGGTAAGGGAGTCTTTCAGAGTCTTGGCTTGGGTCAGCTGGTTTCTATTTCCGGTGACCGGTAACATAATAAAGTATTGAGGGAAATTTTAGTGAGTGTCCATGTCGGATTTTATTTCTTTTACACCTTCACCTGCACCTATACAAGCAAACCCGGGTAAATAATTACATTAAACTAATTATGAACCCTACCTTTAATAAAAACCTAAGTCAATAGTCATGAAAATGATTTCAAATTATAAAATTTTATTGATTGATTTTACAGGAAAGGTGAGCGAAGATGATAAGATATGCCTAATATTAAATAATGTAAATAATGTATCCAGCCACAGTCCAACAGTTGAATATAAAGTCATATATCAATGCGAATTGAAGTTTAATAATGCTGGAACTCATATATCAGGTAAAAATAGCATTTAGAACTTTTTATAGACATTAAATTATATTTTTTATTTTTGTAGCTATTGGGCAAGGACCAACTATGAAAAATGCACATCAGGAAGCTTCTAAAAAGATTCTCAAGATATTGGTCAAAGCCGAAGAGCAATTAGCAGTACAACAACAGAGCCAGAGAAAGTATCCGGATGAAGCATATAAATTTTTAAATGGTCAGAGCGATCCAGTTACTAAATTACAACTTTTACCTAATTATCTGCGAAATGTAGCTCCACCTGTTTATAATGAAATTAGTATTGAAGGGCAATCACATCAAAGGACATTTACCATTTCTTGTTCCTTTGATGATATGGTTGAACATGGTACTGGGAATAACAAGAGAAGCGCAAAGCATAATTCTGCTAGTAAAATTATAGGCGTTATTTTTAGAAAATTAGAGGAAGAAAGGTCAATGAATGCTACAGCAGTTAAAGCTAAAATTGTGGATTTATTCAAGCCTCCATCACCATTAGGTCTAGGTCTAAACCCTACCATGAAAAGTATGAACAACGATGATTTTCAAGTAATTAAAGTAATTGGAAATGCTCGTGAAGTTCAGACTCAAACTGAAAAAAAGCAAGCTGAAGTTCAAACACAAACTAAAAGTAAGGGGATTGATCAAATTGGCAAGAGATATGAAAGTGACACTGATAGTGACGACTGTGATAACACAAATCAGAATGAATGTATGAATAATGAGAGTGCATCATGTGAGTTAATTGAATCTGATGAAGAGGAAGTAGTCAAAGAAAAAAAAGGGTTTGATTTCGATTCATTATTCAATGATCAACCATTAGAATCAGTTTTTTCTGAGATCCCCAAATATTCAAGGACTGGGGTTGTTCAACAAGAAAAATCTTTACTTTTTAAAGATCTAGTAACAAAAATGCAGAAGGAAGATCAAGTACAAGAAAATGATAATACTATTAAGAGGAGTAAACTTATGGATCAAGATGGTAATAGAATAATAAATGTTCAATTTTTTTTATTTGATTGTGTTGACAAATATCTCTATTTCTGATTCTATACTACTAAACTAACAAATAATGGTTTATTTTAATTTAGATTTTGATGGTAACAAAAAGCCCAAGATGCTGGATTGTGTTCCTAGAAATGTTTCTCAAAATTATAATACTGAGCTGCATTCTACAAGAAATAATTACGGAGATATCGAGGAAGGGAAATATCAACAAGGAATGAGAGGTACATTTATTTACTTACTCATCCACTGCCTATATTATATCTTATTATATCTTATAATATATGAGGTTTAACACGCAAAAGTTTAATATCATTTTTTATTTTTGCAATTCTAGAACCACAAAATAAATATAAAAATTATGAGCGTAAACCAGGCAAAGGTAAACTTTTTTCTTTTAAAATAAAATAATCAAAAATTCATTATTCAATTAGATTTCTGATTTCATTGACTTACCATAAGCTAAAAAGTAATTCAGTATTTTAAAATTAATATAGGTCAAAGAGGTTGGATTCCGTAATATACGAGTAATTGCTTTCGCTGATACCTGCGACTGTGACTCAATAAGTTGTGAACTCTGCTCTTAAAATCATCATTAGTTAATATAATCCAAACCAAATCACAAATGAATTTTTTATAAAAAAAAGCTTTATTGTAAGCAGTCAGCTTTTATATTCTCATGTTAGCTTTAAGTTATTTTAGTAGAATTATTAGTAGTTAGTTAATTAATTAGGTAACTCTTTTTTATTTTAATTTTGACTTGACTTGGTTGCTTTGCTATTATTCGAAAAAAAGGTAATTTTCGACTCGTCCAGTCCATGTATAAATTAATAATTTTTTTTTATAAAACTAAAGATAGAAAATAAATAAAATATTTTCTACCTTATCTTATATGTTATGTATAGGCATAGGACAGTATAAGGTATTTATTTTTATTTCTATTGTAATTGTATTGCCTTTATTTAAGTGTTAAATGATTTTAGTTCAGTTCAGTCAGTTTCAGTTCAGTTTAGAATCTAAACTTAGATTTAGATTAGATGGCACACAGATAAATGTTAAGTTAACAGTTAAATCAGTTCTTAAAGAATTCAATCATCATTCATTAGCACTCTTTTCTGGATTCTGAGGTACCCAAATGCCCAAATATTCAAGGACTAGAGATTGAGGGAAAAGTAAAAAGTGTAAATTTGGTTTTTCAAAGATGAAATAAAAATATAGTAGGTAGTTTACAAATAATACAGCCTACTTATCGTACATTACAATTTACAATTACAAAATTACAAATTATAATTATTTTTACCAAAAATATTTATCTCAATAACCCCCCATGAACTGTTAGTTTAGGGTTAGGGTTTAGCTTAAGGCTCAAAAAATCGCCAAATTTCAAAGTAATAAACAATAACAAAAACTAAAACAAAAATTTTTATTTTTTTTTATTAAAATAATTGCAATTTTAATTTAATTTTAGAGTAATCACTGCTCACAAATTACAGATTACGATTAAAATGACAAAATAATAACTGCAAGTTGACACAGGACGTCTTCAGTTTTTAAAAGACTTGATTGTACCCGAAATGGCCGACCATCTTCGTGGAATTTTGTGGAGACGGAGAGGTGACCCCGACCAATTGTAAGTTACTATTTTTTTTATTTTTATCATTTATTGATTTTAATTCCGCTGTTAAAAACACAATTTTGACTTCAATTTTACATTTGAATTGAAGTCAAATTTCTTTGTTTGCCTACGATTTACGATACCTTAAACATCATGTAAAATCCAGATTTTAATGTTTTCAATTTCAAGTAGTTTTATTATAGATATTTTACATAGTATGACTATGACGTCAAACACTGATTTTACTTGTAATGACTTTACATACTCGTAAATGGTTTAATGTTAATTGAATGTGATGATAAGATGATATCAAGTAGCTAGTAATTTACTATCGTATACCGTATAGATGAACGTGATATTGATGGTTGTGTTGTGGTAGGATATTATTAAAAGTAGAGCATCTCTGCCAAGAATCTATTTTTATATATTTCGGATTCTGCAGTTCTGCTGCCTTCTGCATGTTGGTATTTGCTATTTCTGTATTAAGTAGGGTACTAATCTTAAGTACCTAGTACCTACATAATAATAAGTATTACACATAACACTTGTATAATTTAAGTATTACACATTCATATTAAATTTTGAATAATTTCAGCTGTGAAAACCGATTTTGGTTTCATATTAAAAGTGAATTTACTAAGGGATTTAATTTTTTATGTAAAAGTAAAAGTAAATCAACCAATTTTATTTTTATTTTAGCGTTGAAGATAAGAAAGAAGATTTCAATATGGACGATTTAATACAATTTGGTCATAGTGGTGACGATGACGATGATGGCAATAGGACAATGATTAAGACTGAATCTTTAGATGAAATTCAAGAATCTCATGAGGGTTTTGATGGCAATTTAAAGGAAAAGAGATGTGAGATATCAGTTAATTTAATTTCTTATGGATTTTATACATTATCAGCTGATATTGTCGGTGAAATAAAATGCTCATTTTCTTCAGAATATATTGAAATAGTAACTAATTATTTATGGGAAAGAAGACTGAAGGTTAAAAATGATGTTCAATGTAAGTTTTATTTTCTCAATTTTTAGTTAAATTAATTGTGCTATTATATTTGCTTCATTTTTTTAGTACCAAGATTTTTGATTCCTGTGAAAAAGGTCAAGATTTGTAAACTGGATGGTGACGACCAATGTCAAATTGACCAATTAAATTTATTTGTATCTTCGTGGGAAAGCTCATCTATTTTAAAGAACTTTGAAATGCTTGGTGCAACCAGATCTCTAGATGAGAAGAAAAATTCTGTCCTAGTCGTTGGTAATGAAATATGAAATATTATTTTATAGATCTGTTTTTATTGTAATCATTAATCATTATTGTTATTCACTTCTTTAGATTCTTTGAAGATCAAAACCAGCCAAAAATTATCCATATATGAACATAATCAGATTAAGGATTTATTTGGAGAAAGATTCGATTTTAAATTAAAATCTGGAACACAATTGAGCGTGCCTGCGTCTGCTGCTGCTACAACTAGTTCTAAAATTAATATTACACCACCACCATTATCATCAAAAATTGTAGCTTCTGAAATACCTGAAATCCAAGATGATGAAGTCGTATTTTTGCCAACTCTTTCTAATTTAACCAATCGAAAAACAGATACAAATACGACTACGACAACAATCCAAATAATTTGCTGCTCAAAAATAATTTGTGGTATTTATTCTTTAAGACATGGTCAATTATATTTAATGTTTGAATCTGATGGAGGAATAAAATTATCTCTTAAAACTTCAATGGTCTCAAAAGGTATTAAATTATTCTATGGTCTATTCAAATATTGCAGATATTTTTAGAGCTAACTACTACATAGATACTAGATACTTAATGATTGAATATAATATTTTCCTTTCAATTTTTTAGCAACATGTGTTCAAATTCCAATGAATTTTCTAATTAATTGCAAAATTTATACTAATGAAATTAACGTAGAAATTTGGATAAAAAAAGAAGCTTTTTTGAATGTTCAGACAGCTCTTCAAGAATCTCATGCTACTCCAATAGACTTTCAAGGTAAAATGGATTTTATTATTTTTGTTTTCAACTTTATTTTATTAGGTTAATTACTTTATATATAAAATTATAACAAATTGCCTTTTGATTTAGGTGAAAATCTAGTTAAAATTTCGTATATTGCCGGTTCATTAAAAATTTTGAGAGAGTCAAAATTAAAAGACATATTGGGAGAGAAGTTAGAAATTATTAAAGATACTCAAATCCAAAAGGTTATTTCATCTACTTCTTCCTCTACTGTACCACAATGTGACAAACAAAAACGAAGAAATACCTTCGATATTGATATTGAAGAAATTGATATGGATATCGAAGATATCGATGATATGGACGAAATTAGTGTTGTTCCTGAGAAAGCTATGAGGAAATCTAATGAGAATTTGCCAAGAGTTTTGGAGGAGAAGAGTGCTACCTCAACAATTTCTAATTTTCTATTTGAAACAACATGTTCGGAAGTTGTCTGTTATGGTTTTTTTATGGTCAATTTTGTCGATGAAGAATGCAAATTGTTCATTTCAAAAGATCATCTTATGCTTAAATTTAATTTTCGTGGCAAGGAAAAGGGTAAAACAGTTTTAAATTTTTGTTGTTAGTTGATAATATAGGAAAATTAAAAAAATGATGTTTTCTTAATTATTTTATAAATGTAGTAATTCAGATAGAAAACGACCAAGTTCTTGAATTTAAGATCTACGATACAAAATATATAGACATCTTAATTCCACATACAATCATGTTTATGGTTAAAATGGATCTTGTATTTATTGGAAAAGATGTTACGAATGTTGGAAAATCTGTCTCAGCTACTAATGGTTCGTATTAATTTTTAATTTTTATTATTATAATACCATTATAACAAAACCATGCCTATCTAGTTTATTTAATTTTTAAATTTTAGCAAAGTATCTTAAGATTGCAACCAATTCAAGACATCTAGACCAAAACATTTGTTTATTTAAAACTATTTATGAGAATAGATCTCAAAGTGTATTTTATCAAGACCGTATACTTACACATGTGCCAACTTCAACAGAATTAATTGAGTGCAGTCATATAAAAGTTTTTGATAAAACTCTAGAACTGAACAAGGATGGCATTAAAATGAATTTAATGTTTAGTTCATCGAATATTGAATTTAGATTTTCGACTAGTTCGTTCACTTACTTTTCTTACAATCAAAAAGGGCGAGTGGGTAATGAATTATTTATTTATATATTTTATTTGTGTCTTTTACTTTATATCGATCTTTAATCAAATGGTTGTTTTATAAAGATAAAGTCATTCACATCCCATTTGATGAAGTCATATCTTGTGAATTTTATGGTGAAAAATCTCTATTTGCAACTTTTGAACAAATTTCACTCATTGATCTCTATTTGAGGGAAGATTCTGTTTCTGTTACAGTAAATAAAATCCGTCAACAATTTTTAGAGACCTGCTGGCCCTCGCAAAAATCAGACTCGAGACTATGTTAGAAAAGATAATTAATTGGCAATTTTAATATTTACTCAACAGTAACTTGTAGTTTGTTAATATATTTATATTATACTTTTTATTTTGTTTTTCAGCATTTAAGATTCTTGTCAAGCTTTCCAACCCACTAAGTAAAGAAGCTGTTTCAATTATAAGAAAAAGTTTGAGCAAAAAAGCCTACTTTGCGTCAAATACAATAATGAGCCTTACAAGTGGATTGGAAGTGAATCCTCTTTCTTGTGGTAACTCATTTTTTCAAGCAAACTGCAACGATATTGCATTCGGTGAATATATATTAGCACAATATAAATGGAATAATAGCATCATTCTTAATATTTTTCGTCCAAATACCATTCTCTTGCTTATAAATACGACAAATGGTAAATGATAAATTAATTATGCGAAATATATTTTGATATATTCGCTATTTTGAAAATGAATTCCCTTTATTTACTATCCAATAGGTAGTGTACAAATGTGTCTTGAATCACTCGAAGATTTGAAATTCTTGAAACTAATTCAGAATGACAATGGGAGTCATCAATTTATTGACATTACTCTTAATCGCTGTGTAAAATCACTAGATCCACTCTTTTTGAGAAAAATGATAATTTGTGGTGCACATTTGAACAAATCTACTGTTTCAGGTAATTTATTTTTATCTGTACCAGATTAGATTGTAATCTACTTGATTCTTTGAAATTCGATCGAAAGCAATTGATTTAAATTTTTTCCAGATTGTAGTATTCAAATGAATGTCGATAATTCAATTGGTAAGCAAAGAAGAGAGGTTATAGCTTCATTCTTAGGACACAAATTTTTATTTGAAGAAAAGAAAAAGCCATCTCCAGTTCTTATTTCAAAAGAATTACCTGCTCAGCCAAATTTCATTCAACCTGTAATTCAATCTGCCTCTACTACTGGTGGTGTTCAAAATCAAAATCTCACAGCATCAGCATCATTTCAATTTTCTGCAGCTACTGCTCCTACAATTAACTTTCAGTGGCCTAGGCCGTCGATAGTTCAAGCTCTTTATCCTCAAATGTCCTCAATTCAAGTTCCACATAACCAAATGCCGTCAAATCAAGTGCCTCATACTCAAATGCCATCAGTTCAAGTTCCATATACTCAAATGTCGTCAGGTCAAGTTCCTCATAATCAAATGCCGCCAGCTCAAGTGCCTTCTTATATTCAAACGCCACCAGCATTATCATTCGAAATATCTTGTTATCAAGTTATATTTGGAAATTTTTCTCTAAAACAAGTGAACCCTTGGGTTCCGATTATATTGAAAATATCTTCTGAAGGCATAACTATAATATCCTCTAATAACTCATCCTCTAATGTCCTTTACCTTTCTCAAAGTAAGTAGTACATATATTTAATATTTAGTTAGTAATAGTAGAACTTTAAATTATTAAAATACATAAGCACTTTTAAAATTATTTGTTCTTATTGTTTAGGAGCACAGATATTTATTCCAACGATTGGTTTTTTTAGTTTTCAAATCTATGAAGAGCCATTTATTTCAGTTCTGCCTAGTTCGAATAGTTTCGTCCAAATCCAATTACAATTTAAAAATGCTGGAGCCCAAGCTACAGAAGAAGAGAATCGAGGTTAGTAGTTAGCACTACATTCATTTGTATTTGTTTTATATAACCTTAAGTACTCTATTCTTCTTTTTACCTTAACTGAGATACTGAGGATGAGATCATTATTCTCTTTTTTAGATCTAAGAATTAAATTTTATTTCGATGCATTTCCAATTGATGTCGATCTTTTTCGAAGAATTTTGGGTAATAAGCTAGAGCTGATCCATTCAAGACCGAGTGATACAGACCCATTAGTTTTTCAAGCTCAACCTAACCCTAAGCCTAATCGAACAGCTGGAACATCAGTTCAAAGTCCTAATCAATATCAGCATATTAATCACGAGGGAAATATTTCTTCAAGGACTAGATCTGCTGTAGCTAAAGCAAAATCAGCTGAAAAACAAAGACAAAAAGCAGTTCAAAGTCGTAATCACTATCAGCATAGAGTTAGGGCTAGATCCACTGTAACAAAACCAGTTGAAAAACCAAAAGAAAAATCAAATTCTACTAACAAAAGTGGTAATTGTGAAGTAATTGTGCTTTCCGATGAGGATGATTTGGAATGTTTGGGAGAATTTGAAAAACCACCACCAAATATTT
>JAQIXA010003857.1:0-12811 GCA_034699045.1 Nanhermannia cf. coronata Gr-Ori-00579 | reverse complement strand
CTACTTATAAATAACTTATAGTACAAGGAATGCATGCATATCAAATTTTAAATATATAAATCTAAACCAGTAAAATATATTTAATACTAACTATAAATGCTAAAAAGATATATCCACATCTTAAGATGACTTACTTATCCATGTCCTTTTTTGCATTCTAATTACTCGGTTAGGGAAGGAACTTTGTTTACATATCAATTACAAAATTTGATTGACTTGATTGAAATAAGTTTGATTCATGTAAGCATTTCCGCAAAGATTTTTCACCTTCATTTGCATCCTATAATTCCATTTCCATTTACTTAAGCAATCAGAGGTAGATTGAAAATCATTTTTTATTCATTACCATTACCAGAGATAATTACATAGGTACTTACATAGATGTAAGTACATTGATTTGAACATATGTAAATCAACTAGGTCTGTAACATTGTTTGCAAATAAAAGGTAAATTTATTATTAAAATTAAGACACGTTCCGATCAACGTCTCGTTCCTTGAACTGACAGCCACATACTTATTGTCATAAAAGGTTCCCCTTGATCTCAAGAGTTCTTGGCAAAATTTAATGGCAAAACTATTTAACTAGCCAATACTTTATGTATTATATGTATATGGTATTTTATACGTATTACCTTTAAAAACTAGGTACTACCTTTTTTAATTACCTATCCTATAGGTATTAAATTTTTTTATTATTGTACTACCTAATGCCAAGTACCTAATAGTAGTATCTAACTTATCCTTAAATAGAATTAGTGTCAGTAAAAAGATTAGTATATAAAAAAGTGTTTGCAATCAAAATATTAGAATAGGTATGTATAAATTACTAATGGATAATGAATACTACCTAAACTTAATATCGGTATTACCAATTAAAGAAAACGTAGGTACCTATTTTTGATTTAAATTAAGTCAAAATATAAATCTTTGGACATGCTTTTATGCCAGCAGTCAGTTATCCAAAATTAAATATCAATCGAATCTTATATAAATATGACAAATATAGTGTGTATTTCTTATCTTAGCACAATTTTGTCGAAAGGTATAATAATACAATTACAATATAGTACTCTAAAGGTCAAGATACAATTTCTCTATTAAACAGCCATTTTTAGAGTCGACTAGGTCATTTGTTCGAATATTTTTTTATATTCCATATATGGACATTTTCGCATTTTATTCTTTGAATTCATCTTGAATAAAAAGTTTTATTTTGGAGTTTGGTTTTGGTTTGGATCCATTGTATGCTTAATCAATGAAGTAGTAGTATAATACATATTACATACATATTGGAAGTATGCACTTATAATTTATAATAGTAAGTAACCTTTTAATGATACGATACCCTACTAGCTGATTAGTTTGTGCTACGAAATGAACATGGTCAAAATTATCATAAATCTACTTTGTAGTCAGATTTATTATTGTCTTTTAATATTCAACCCAAATACCTATTTGAAAGCTTATTTGATTCATTTAATTTAATTTAGACCTTACACAAAAAATTAGGTTCAATATTGGTGTTTACGTTTTTCATTTTCATATAAATACAGCAAAAATTCAAATTTTCCCGCCTTCCAGGTGAGATAGGAAGAAACTCTTCAAATTTCGGGGTTTTCCCGCTCTATATGCTTGCCAATTTTTGTCAAGATCCGATCTGCGGTTTGGCCGCAAACGCGCGGACGACGGGCACTATAGCCCTTTTTTTTACTCATTTTCATTTTTTTACTCATTGAGTGTGGGCTAATAAAGGGAGATATAGATAGTAGGTACTTTTTCTATAATATATTTTCTTTCCTTTTTAGATTATCATCTCATAACAACTAACTTACGCAGTATTGGTACCTATTATGTACCTATATTTGAGATTTGAAGATTGAATTGAAGTTATGTTTCAGTTTCAGTTCAGTATCAGTAGGATAATAAAAAGTAAAACTTAAATTTGGATCTCCACGAGCAATAAAGAGACCTTAAATTTCTCATTTTTTGCTAGAACCAAACCAAAATGAATGAATTAGTTTACTGATCACTTAAGATCTTGAAAAAGAAAGATTCCAACAATTGGATTGATAATTTAATTTCGACTTAATTAGACCCTTTTATTTAGGACTATGACTATGAATTACTGAATTACTGTATGGATAGGATACTAGGTAATTACCATATAAGCATGAACTACACTATATAATCCATATTTAATCGGTATCTTAAATAAGTAAAATTTCGTTATTTTTATTAGTAGCCAATTAAACTGTAAACAAACCTGAAACTGTAGATACTCGTAGAGTAGACTAGTAGATGATCATATTAAAAGCTCATATTGATCATTATTCATTATTAATCATTGATTATTGATTACCCTACAGAATATATGTCCCAACTTCTTAGCTTTTTCTCCTAATATACTCCAGACTAGAATAGGATTAAAATTCAGGATAGTTTCAATCAAATTTTTCAAATCTTCCATGAGCCACTTACTCATCTAGCTTCAGTCTTCAGAAAATAATTATGGTCTTAAGTTAAGCCAACTTGGAAGAAAATGGTTACCATCACTAAAATCAATTTATAAAAGTTTACGCATTTCTGTCTCTGGAATTTTTCAAAAATCCGACATTTATCTTTACTATGAACATTAGACAGTACCTAGTAAAGTAAATAGGTCTCGGATTTTATGTAGGCACCTACCTTACTATCTAATGCAAATGCAAGTACTTAGCAATACTTTAGTGTAATACACTAAACAATTACAAATATCTAATCATTCGTAAGTGCAATGATCTTTCAAAATTTGAATGCACCATATACGAAGCTTAATTTACTCGCCCGATTTTTATATCTTTTTAAATAAATAGTCAGTTAATTCAAGGAAAATATTTTCTCTTAAAAAAAGGTTAAAATCTTAAATATATTCAAGTGGCAAAAATTTAATGTCAGTAAATATTTGAACCTTTATTAATGAAAAATATAATGAAAAATACAAGATCCCATGTTTTATTTCGAAAAGAATAAGGAAGATTTACCTTAAAATCCTAGGCTTGCTTGTTTTTATAAGAGGTTCTAAGCGGTTCTTAATTAACTTCTAATAATAATAATTGTAGTATAAATAATCGCATCAACTTCGTATAAATACGAAGTTTCAAGTATTATATCTTTAGTATAATTTTAAAGGTACACAATCTTAAGTTCAAATATTTAAAAAATTCAATTTATTCATTTTTCAAGTTAACAGTTTGTTATATTATATGGAGTAGTTAATTGATACAAAAAGTATTAGAGGTAAGTTTTATTACACTATTTAAGTACCCTATGCCTATACATTACATATCTACAAATTTTTATTTTTATTCTTGTACTTATTATATGAATTCTTATGAACATGCGAACACGGAAATATAAATACTTATTATGACTTATGCCTTAATAGAAAATAATAATATCAATTAAATTTATAGGTACAGATGTAATATATACTCACTAATATATTACAAGATCAAACAAAAATTATTGTGCGTTCATTAAATGTCCCTACTCCAAACTGCAAATTCATTCTACCTTTAGTTAGGTTTAGTTAGGAGTTAGGAACTTTATATTAATTAAGGAATCTTAATGATTTTTTGCTTAGAAAAATTAATTGAAATATAATTATGTAAGTAAGTATATAAAAAATAAGTAATACCTTAATATTTAATAGATAGGTACCAAATTTGTTTGCTAGGCTTTACAATGAAAAAATATCTGTATAATTCTTACAAATTCAAATTCATTTTCTAATATAATTACATACGTACACATAATGTAACTAACTTTTATAGGTGTTTATAAGAATGATAAAACTTAAAATACGATATGAATTAATATAAAATTGAATATTAGAATTATAGAATTTTTAAATTAATTTTGATATTCTTAAAAGTTAGCTAAAGGAGGAGGACTAACAATATAGGAGGACTAACCTAACTTAACAACTTAAACAAAATATCATACAGTGAGCAATTAGCATAGTTTACTGGTTGCTAAATTATGCTTTTATAGTTACACGTCATTAAACTTTTGAAATATAAAAAGGGCTAGTTATAAATATTATTATTTTTACATTGACCTATATTGATATTTTTAAGATCTAGTTAACTTTCAATTATTGGTATCAACATTTAACATCAACACCTATCTAAAAAATAAAAAATAATAATTCAACATGTATAATACAGATTAAAAGTAAGTCAACAAAATAAGAATTTCGAATGATATTTTCTACGGCTTGATTATTTTTATCTCATTGATCTTAATTGAATATTAACAATTAACGTTTCTAAGTTAATATTCATTAATATTCAGGACCGTCCCTGCCCTGAATTACGACTAACTTGGACTCTGTCTTGGCTTTGGCTGGGCAAAATACTGGATCTTGAAATAATAGATAGGTATATAAATTTTCAAAATATAAAATTATATTTTGAAAAATTATTTCCTAGATACCAGGTAACGGTATCAGTGTTTATTTATCAGTGTTTTGTTTAGCAGTACCATTTTAGTAGCACACAAGTGTTCGGTGGTATACACACAAGTGTATTTGTATTTGAAATTTTTTAAAAAAGGATTTAAAATAATTTAGGTACAAATTACAAAATACTTTTTCAGTACAAAATCAAATAAATTATATGAAAAATCGAATATATTCACTAAAAAGATAAGATCTTTTAAAAAATCACACAAATTACAAGTTGGTAATCCTATTTGTAACCTATCAGTATTTTAAGTAAAAATTATTCATTATTCAAATAACGAATAATTCGTATTCGAGTTTAATAAGTATTTTTGTATTTTGAAATGAAATGCATTTAAAATACAGATACGTACATCATGTACTTGAAAGTATTACGAGTAATTATGATTTTGATTTATAAAGATAAGATAATTAGATATATCTTTGAGATTTTGAAATTTTTCCAAATTCATGCATATGTATTTGGAATTTTGAAAAAAGATCCTTTGCCCAGCCGAGCTAATTGATTTAAATTATGTATCAATTTTGATTTTACAAAAAAGATTCATATAAATAAATCACAGAAACAAAAAGAGATGCTGGGAAATGCGCTCTAATTGGAACTGTTTACCACATTGAAGAATCAAATTCGCTTTCAGCTTGATTATCCTGTTATTTATAAAGAAAATAATTTCATTTTTAGATATAAAATTAAAATACCAGCACAACAAATATTTAAAATTTAAACTTACATCGTCGTCATCATCATCAAGTTCTAGATCGTCAACTAATTCGAAAGAGTTAGAACTTTCATGGACGGCACGGTTTGAAGCAGGGTCAAGTCTATTTAATCCCTCTTTAGCGTCACGATTATTGGGATCGAGTCTAGAATTTAAAAAGTAAGTAGAATGTAAGTTTGGTATTTAATTTTAGAATATTACCTAAGAGCAATTGCAAAATGGTCAGCAGCTTTGTCTTCCATATTATTTTTACAAAGTAAATTGGCAAGTCTTAAATGTAGTTGTGGAGGATTGCATTGATTTTCAATTTGTTTCGTGAGTAATTGTATGGCGCTTGTATACTGTCCTTCCTAATTAATTTTTAATAAAAATTACAATAAGTTATATAAATATGGATATTTTTAATTATTTCTTCTTACATGTTCCAAAATGTCAACAAGCATAAATATGGCTGGGAGATACTAGATATATTAAAAATGAAAAATTAGAGTTCTATTTATCAAAAAAGAAAATATGTATAATAATTCCTTACATATGAGTCGATAACTAAAGCCTTTTCTAAATATGATTTAGCTTTTGAAACAGTCAAAGGATCGCGTTTCATTGCACTAGCACACATCTGAAATATTTGAAAAAATATTAATATGTATTTATAACAGATTTTAGAAATTATTGCTGAAATTCCTTACAGTAAGTACTCTTGGAGTTTGGCCCAATTTTTTTGATGCAGTCGAAGCTACAATTATTTAAAATTTAAAAGGCTGAATTTAAAAGGCTGAATGAAACTTATATTTCAAGTTTTAAAAAATACCAATCGTTAATGCATCACGATATCTCTGCATTGCAATGTAACAATCAACAATTCCTTTATGTGGCTCAAATCGGAAAGGAGATAACACCATAGCTTCTCTGAAACATTCCAAAGCTTCTTGATACTTTTTTAAATCCAATAAAATATTTCCTTTTGCAAGAAGGCCTTCAGGGTTTTTGAATCCATTACAGAATGCACCCTAAAGAAATAAAAATAAATCCATAATAATCCATATTCAATTAATTAATCATAGAAATAATAAGGTATTTACCCTATGAGCAAAATATATGGCTCTTGAACTTCGATTTGTTAGTGATGCAAAATAAGCTAAAGAGATCCAGGGCTCACTTTTATTTTCAGTATGATTTAATTCCACCAGTTTGCACATTAACTTTTCTAACTCTGATGTTCTCTTCTCACTCCACAATAGGAATGAGAGTAAATCCATTCCTGCCATATTTAAGGGATCATTCATATGAGCCTATAATATATTAAAAATTACATTATAATTATAATTATAATTAGACAAATTTTAAGTGGTCGACTATCAACTAAGGATAAGATCAACTTATAAGATGCCTACTCGAATAGAATAGAAGACAGCTTATATAGAATTTAAAATTTAATGGATTTTAATTTATTAACATACCACTTTTAATGGTCCAATAGCTAAAAATTGAGATATTAAAAGCTAAATTTAGAAATAGGTAATAATATTATGTAATGAGTATAATTAAAATAATATAAAAATACCAGCTTTATAATCTCCACTAAGGATATGTGAAAGTCCAATTGATACAAGTAAATAATGGTTATTTTGTAGTGCAGTTTTTTCTTGTAAGTAATTAAAGACATGTAACGAATGTACGTAATCTCTTGACTAAATTTAAAGAACATAATATAATATGTTAAGATTATTAAATACAATACATAGTAGTACAATAATTCGTTTAATAAATCAATACAATCAAGATCAAGTAGGTATTCAATTTAAAATTCTTACATAAAATGAACAATTTCCTTTTAACCATGTAAAAAACCTATAAATTTAAGCATATTAAATTAGATTAAATTATGAAATAATTGCAGTCATAAACATAAGCAATTTTTTACCAGTCAGGATAAGGCATTTTTGACGCCTTTTGATTCGTGAAAACTTGTAAATCTCCTTCTTTTAATCCAAGGGAAAGGAGGGCTTCCATAGCTTCCAAGGCCATCGGACATTGCTTAAATTTGAATCCAAAAATACATTTAATTTAGCATATTTTTTTAGATTTTTAATTATATTGACTATGTTTAATTTAGGAACATTAGAATTAGTTGGCTATATCATTAGACTAGAAAAGAAAATATGGGAATATGTATGGGAATATGTATGGACAAAATAGATAAAATAAATTTGTGTGATGTCAGTTGATTGATAAAAACTCTAAAGACAAAGAAATATTTAACTGATATCCTGTTCATATAATATAAAAATATCGTAATATATTATATTTTAGAATGTATGGTATGTATTAAACATACGTAATATAAATATTTAATATTCCAGGAGCATAGAAATGAGTCAAAAACTATTTTAATTATAATAATCTCTGCTTGTCTATTAATTTGGAGACTTGAATTTTCACTATTTACCCGTAGTACTTCCTTAAAAGATGTGATAGCGGCTGCAAGTAAAATATAAGAATTAAACCATTGATAGCCTACATATTATCTATATCATGTAAGTAAGTATATATTAGTTAATTCACCTCTTTCCATGCCATTCTGTAGATAAAGACGTCCAAGAGCCATCTAAAACAAGTATAATTATATTGTATACAAAGTTAAACAATATAAAATGTTAATATAAAAAATCATTTTAATAATACATACATTAGTTCTAGGGGTTCGTTGTTTAGCTGGAATACTTTGTAGTGTGCTTAGAGCTTCTAGTGGTTTTTTACATTGAACATGACACAAATAAAGTTTATATTTTAAATCTGTAAAATAGATAAAAAAAAATAAAAGATATAATTTACTAATTATTCTTAGTCAGTCAGTCAGTCAGTACTTTTTAAGTCTTTCAATTGTTAACTAGTCATCAAAAAATTACGTTAAGTAACTTCATTTTAAAAATTAAACTATTTTTTCATTTATAATAACTACCATAACTTACCATTGCTACAATCATCTCCGAAAACTTCCTTAGTTGAAGTAGGTGTTGTCTTCACAAAATTTTTAAACATTTGCAGTGCTTTCCGGTAATATACTTCAGATCTTGGATACTCTTGTAACTGGTAAAATTTAACATTAAAATATATTTATAATTTATATACATAGTAAGCAATGTATGCTTAAAAATTTAAAAACGTCAAAAAAATCAAATTATCAAACCTGGTACAAGGAGTCGCCCATAATTATCATAATTTGAAGATGCTGCGTTCCACTTAGAATATCATGCAATTTTTCAGCAAGAGTTAAAACCAATCCACCCTTTTTTAATGATAAGAGCATAATTAATACATAATATAATCTTTCCTTACATATTCATCTATATTTGAGCTATGAAAACCTCTATTTAGGCCTCAATTTTAAAGTATAAATCTACATATCTCTAAATTATCTAATTGAAGCAAAAATCGGGATTTTCACAACTGTACTTGAATGATTAGAAGTAGATTATATAAAGCTTACCAAAGTGATGACATTGGAGTACAGTTGCTCTTGAAAAAGGGATAAAATTTGTTCAAAATATGATGAGGAAGACATGGTCCAAATTTTCAAAAATTAAGGTACTAGATGAATCTAGAAAAGAAGGAGGTAATCCAAAGTCCCAAGTGTCACACCTATAGATATAGAAAAAAGTCCTTTATCTCTTAAATCTTAATCACTTAATTAAAGTCCAGCCAATCGTCAATCAAGGATATTTTATAACAAAAGGCCATACTACATGCCTATAATACACATACAAATAGTATGAATGATACTAATTCTAATTACCTACCCATAAAAAACCTACATAAAACTAAAATGATAAAAAAAAGTCTTACTTTACCTATTACCTGCATACAGTCTGTAATCTGTAATACAATGTCAATTTTCTCTTTTAGGTTTAGACAAACAGCCAAATCCAAAGTCAAGGGGTCAGGTCCAAGGGTCACTTCATATGAGGTAAAAGCACGCAGCTACTTGCGTGAAATTTTTTAAAAATCTCTTAAAATTATGTAAAATTTTGTAAAGTTGCAAGTTGAGTTGAAATGAAAGTTACAAGTGTAATAAGTTCTAAAATAAAAATAAAAAATATTAGGTTTTACTATTACTTAGGACCTAGGTAGTAGGTAGGTAATAACATTATACAAAATTTTAAAACATCAAAACTCCCTACTAAAAATGGAAAAGATCACCAAAATTTAGTCAGTGCACTTTTCAATACCTACAGTTAGTCTATTCAGCATTCAGCTAGCTGATACAAATGCATATATGTATAGGGTTATAATTTATGCTTGTTGGTGTATAGGCTACCTGCCTAGTATAGTAGGTACTTACTTTACTTGTATCATTGTACTGTATTAAGTATTCTACCTACTATTCTACCTTGCATGCATTGCATTTTATACATACCTATGTATAGGTACTAGGTACCTTATAATAATATATAATATATATTATTATGTAATGTAGTTATAAAAAGGTGTTTACTATCCAGTTTAGACTCGAGGTGGTCTTTCTTCCCTTTAATTTTTTAACTTTTGGCATCTAACTAAAAACTCACAAAATCAGATGTTTTACCATCATGTCCATTTCCATTAAGATGAGTCCCAGTTTTGTCCAAGGTGTCCTCAGTCAAATGAATCTCTTTGGTCACTACCACTACCACCGAGCAGAGTGTCAAAAATCAAGTATGCCCTCTAATTATAATTTCTAATTACTTACCTATCAAATATTTAAGTACCTTACCATTTTACCATACCATTGCAATTGCAGCCATCATTTATTTGATCTGATGTCTGAAACAGAGGCTGAATGAAGTGGAGTAATTAGTATTAGTTAGATTAGTACCCTACTGTATTACTTGCTGGAATGAATTTTACTTCCGAGTGTTCACGTGTTAAAATATTGACCCATTTTTGTTCTGTTCCACATCATTGTTATTGTTAGTTCTATGTTAGTTTTTTTTTGTCAAGTTGAGCTGTACGACTAAAGACGAGTAAGTTGTTTTTATTTGGTGGTGACTGGTGACCGCCCCAACAAAACCTGACCTACTGGCTATGGTAATTGACATTGACGCTGAGGAATCTGAATGGGTAAAACTCCTCATTAATTTTAAATATAAATATACCTAGGTACTTTTTTTAAATATGTGCTTTTGTCATCAATTTTTAATAGTCAAAACATTTTTAGCTAGCCAAGTATTTAAGTATTTTAAGTAGGTAATGTAATGAAATGAATGATTTGACTTTGAACATTTGAATGTTGACTGTTGAGGATTTGCACTGATACATATAATCAATATCAAATAGAATTGAATTATAATGCGTTTATTTATTAATGTTATGTTATGTAAACCATAAAATTAATAAGTATAATTTGTTTATTTTACAGAGCCCATTTAATATGAGACAGTATAATTTAAGTATTTTAAAACCTCCGGTGATTAACAAATCTGGATCAACTGCACCAATGTCGTATGCTGATGCAGGTAAATTTCATTAATTATTATTACCTATTATAGGTAGGTACACTAGTTACTTTAATATAGATTTTAAATTGTATTTTTTTCATAGCAAAAAGTCTTGACCTTCTAAGGCAAAATCTTCAGAGGTCAATTAACCAAGAAGTTAAAGCAGTTATAACCAAATATATTGATGTAAGTATTACAATATACATATAAATATACACCATGCCCAAGCCAAATATATTTTATGCTCTGCATTTGGAATTTTATTTATTTGCTACCTATTTTGTTTAAAATTAGATGTACATTAAACCAGGAGTAGAAAATATTAAAAACAATCTCGGGATTGAAGCCGTAACTGAAGATCATATTAATAATCTCTGTCGAACTATACTAGAAGAATCTAAACGAATGTACCCTGTATCCGCTTATTCGTCCACGTCTCCGTCCTTGTTATGTAACATTAACTCAAATTCAAGTGCAATTGTCGACCATAATGAAACATCACCTGAAAATAATTTAAATAATATCCAACATCATCAATTACAGTTAAATCATACTGTGACTTCTCTTTCAAATTCTTCAGCAACAATAAACTTAAATGACCCTGTGAAAACATCAAATTCAGTAAGTTTTTATTAAAAGATAATTTAAAATAAATTGAACTATAAATACTTTAGCCTCCTTATTCGAGATTGTAACGTAATATGAATGTATTTTTCTTTTTAGAGTCCTATTACTGGAATTAAAAGAGAATCTGACAATGATTCAATGGACACTGATAATTCAAGAGGTGATTTATATTTTTTTAAAATAATTTTTGGATAAAGGGGTATTGACTATTATTTCTGAAAAGAGAAAAATATCAACATATCCCTTATTTCTTTGATTTTAATTAGAAACAGGCTCCGTACCACCACCTAATACAAATAAGAAGGCAAAAAAATCAAATAAAAATGCTGGAAAGAATACAGCAACAAATAATAATACAGGAGGAGGTACAAGTGAAACAAGTTCTAATTCATCTCCTCAAAAGTCTTCTAAGCCAATAAAAAAGCCAACAGGACCATCAAGAAAACATGTAACTCAATGGGATGCTACAAAATTAACTCCAGAAACCTACTTTATTATGGGAGCCAAGTAATTTTTTCTCTTTTCTTTATATATTATAATATGGTATCGATATTGGGTATATACTAGTGTGCTTGTCGATCTTTGATCTTAATCTTGTCAAAGTTTATAAATGTACATTATGATTATTCATAGAATTGGTTCTTTTTGCTTAAAATATAGGCAATTTCATACTTTATTATATAATGTAGTTAATCTGTACATAGTTAATTATAGTATTGTATCATTTGTTTACTTCTTGATAATATTTTATTATTAGATCAGTAATGCCAATGCCCCATGCATGTGCTTTAGAATATTATAGTCTTGAGTGTAATTTTTATTGATCAAAGAATTACTACCTATCACGTTTTTATTCATGAGCATGAGAATTCACTTTCTTATTATATAATAGCCATTTTATTAGGTATAGGTTTAGGTAATACACAGTGGAATTGTGAAACATCTGGGTAAATGTACGAGTCAGCATATAAGCAGTGTTTAATACCAATATAAAAGTATGTACTACATTATACATTAGATAATTTTTACATTTCCTCTTGCAATTCTTTGATAAATTGAAGGTCAAGGTTGTTGTTTTGTATTTCTATTATATTATAGGAGTATGTTCTATTACTATTTATATTACAATTACAATCATAATCAGTAAAAGAGAGTTCATTCATTATTTAACATCCTTAGCTTTTATTACTTCCATTTGATATATGTGTATAAAAAATCTTTTTTTCACATCATCCATGTGTGCTCGCTTAATTTGTTTTGTACTTTATATGAAACCTTAAACGTATACGTGAATATGAATACCACAAGTCGCGAATCTGAGAAGGAAACTACAATTATAACAGCAGATTCATTGTATACTTTATAATATTAGGTACCTACTAGATACTACTACTTACTTTCCATGGAATCCATGGCATATTTCACCAAATTTATATTCACCCGAGGTTTGTCACCGGATGTTATTCACCCGGATTATACTCA
>JAQIXA010003856.1:0-12814 GCA_034699045.1 Nanhermannia cf. coronata Gr-Ori-00579 | reverse complement strand
TTGGTCAAAAATGCAGAATAAAAAATCCGCATCCAGCTGGATTTTCAACAGAATCCAGCGCTGGATTTTTGCTGGAGCAAAATGCTACGGATCCAGCAATGCTGGATCCGCAAATCCAGCGCGTTCCTATCTCTAATAAATATGAAACTTTAATTTCTGAAAAATATCAATTAACATTAAAATACAAATAGGCATTTGGATATGAAAATATCAATATCAAAAAAATTCAGTAAATAAGTTTTTAAACAGGCCGGCTTGTAGGAATTTAGAACTAGGAAATGCCTACCTTACTATACTGTTGACTGTTATGTAATTGTACCCTACATATCATATATAATGGTAAATTAATTTTCATTTTGGAATTAATTCAAATATTTAAACTTGATTAATGTTCATAAATACTTCATTTTTGTTTCATGCTTTAAAGGTCTAGCTATGTACCCTACTGTATTTTAAAATCTAGATGATGGAAATATAGTATATGTACATTCGAGTTAAAATAGCCGAATCATAAAATTTAATTATGTATTAACTACAGATACATATACTCGAAGATTTGAAGTATATTTAATTCTCGAAAAATGTTCGTTACTTGTATAGTTGTACAGTATTCAAATAATTAATTTTCCAAATCCTTCAAACTTGAAGTTTTTGCAAGATTGAGATAAAATTTCCTTATTGGAAAACTCGAGTAAAAATGACAAAATGAACAAAGGAATTCCTTTCTAAAGAATGCATGTGTATTGTGTATATGTTCATACACAAATAATATTTCTAATTCAGCTCAGGCTCAGATTAGTAGGGTACTTAATATTTCAAACAAATCTGTATAATGTGCAACTTTTACGGTTTTTTTTATAGAAAATTTGCCACGATTTATTATAAAAATAATTAATCGACAAAAGTACTATATTAATAGATCTACCCACTATTGATTTTTATTTTTAATGGTAAAAAATAATTTCACCCTTCTTACCCAAACAAGATTCACTTTTTGGTGGCGAAAAATTTTCATAAATCCTACGTAAAGTCCCAGTAGGGGCACTTGGAGAATAATCACATCCTGGAACATCCGTTGAAGAATTTTCTTCCAGGTTCGCTTTTTTATCATCATTTTCTTCGAAATCATTAAAATTCATTCTATAAAATGAATACATTTACATATCAATTAAAATATTTTCTAATTCATGGGCAGATTTCTAATTTTCTAATTCTAACTACAAGCCCAAAAACAATTTTATTTGTATAAAAATTGCAAATTTTTTGTTATCGAAAAATAGACTTCTGTCTTTGTAGTAGGTATATTACTTATATAAACGCGAAGAATTTGAATTTGAAACGTATCTTTACCTGGAATCGAATTGAAATTTTCTAACTTTCAGACGAAAAGTAAAATTTTAGTTTATAATATGGAGTACCTATCCTTTTCACAAAACCTTTTAAAATATAGCTTGAACAATAACAATTCTTACTTTAAACTTTAAACCAAATTTGCAAATAAAAGCCTCCTAGTTTAGTTTCAATTTTTGAACTACCTAATACTCGTACCTACCAATATTTACTTAAACAGGTAGTAAATGTATTTAGATCGCGTTCGATACGATTACCGGATTACTGACACGGATCGGATACCTACCGATATAACTTTTGAAAAATTGTGTACATGCACATTGTACTGATTATTTGAGAATGAGAAAATCGAGAAAAATAGATTTGTAATTATTGAAAAAAATATCTTTCTAAAATAAAAGTATCTATGAACCAGTACAAGTACAGTATGTACCTAGTCCCATAGTACAAACACATAATACAGCTGACAGATGAAAATTCCAATTCTTTAATATTTAAGGTTTATTTTAATCTTTTACAAAATCTAGATGAAGTAAATATCTGATCTGGATTTGATCAACCAGACACCATATCCAGATATTAATGATGTTATAGACACTGAACTTTAAATGATGTTAAATTATAAACAGTACTCCGATTTAACTTTATTTGGGTTAATAAAAGGAAACATTGTGTTAAAATCTCCCACTTGACTTGACTCGATTTTTAAAGGTTTTTTTCAGTGTACTCCGTATACTTAGGTACCTATATACTTAAATAATATTATCCATGTACCATAACCATCCTCATGTACATAGTACTCGTATATATTATTTACACACAATTTGTAGGACTATGTAAGGTACTAGGTACTCGAGACTTAATACGGATTTATACCTATAACTTGAATTTTAAGGTTCTAGAATTGTAATAGGTATCTGTTGTGAAGTTGTGTAATATAATATGGCTCTAAACTCTAAGGATAAGTCCTTACCTATTTTTACTTGTAGTACCCTACATATGCAATGCTGCATTATTAGATAGATAAGTATAAGAATAATATTATGTTTATGTACGTATGATGTAGGAAAGGAATAGTAAATGAATATAGAAAATAGTTACACCTATATAGTGTTTATATGTATTAAAAAATACATACATACCTAGATATTTAAGTTAGGTTTGTAATTTGTATACGAGACGAGATGAAGATCATGGAAAGAGAAGGAATTCAAGGGGGTACTTTAAGATTCATAAAGTAAATACAATGTTGGCGTAGATTTTTTATTCTTGTCTTTTGTTAATTTATAATGAACCCAGACCCAGATTTTAGTAGAGACTTTTTTAACTTTCAATGTATATGACCTCCATAATATGGAATCGTCATATTATGACGATTCATGAAAAAGGTTCTTAAATAGGTAATGGGTAATTCAATTCATTTTGTTACTTTAAAATACCTACCTAAAACCTAATTGGTTTGTAACCAATTTGTTTGAATTTTGAAATAAATTTTTTTAGGTTAGGTAGGTACCTATAATTTTTTTCATTTTTGCAAAGATAGTAGATACATAGATAGATAGACATGCATAGGTAAGGTAAGTACCTAGTACTTAAACTAAGGTACTTACCTAGATCTTCTGAAAGAAGAAGGTACTCGTAGACCGTAGATAGGTAAATTAGGATAGCGGATGGCGGATAGCTAGGTAATTGAATTTTGTCTCACTTTCGCATGATGAGATGAGATGATGTTCAGAATTCAGAATTATTGTACGGTGCTAGCTCTAGCTATCAGCTATGCGTAATGCAATGCAAATGTAGGTAAAATATGAAATAGAGCGGGCTTTTATTATTCACCTATTTATAATTTATTTTATTTTATTATTACTGCTGCTGTATTTTTCTTTTTTGGTTTTTAGTTTTTGCCTTTTGCTAAGCTAAGCTACTAAGCTAAGCTTTGATTGAAAATATTAAAAAAATTATTTTTCATACATACATTACCCACCCGTCCTGAGTCTGAGTCCTGTCCCTGTCATTGTTGTTTTGTGACCGCTTTTATCTTTCTTTCCTTGTCCTATCATCGCATCCTCCAGACTCCAGCCTGAAAATCGAGTTTTTTTTATCTAGTATGTTATCTAGTTGAGTTGTAGTTAGATTCAATAATTTGATTCCAGAAGAAAAATAAAGTTTTTTTTTCTTCAGGTCCAGAGTCCAGGTTCAACTAGCAGTGCAGTAGCAGCAGCAACGCACGACAGAACTTCTTATTAACTCTGGACCTGTATTCTTTTTAATTGGCAAATTGGCATTAATATTGACATTCGCCGACATTCGGACTATGTAAATGTAAGAAACCAATACAACATAACACACAAGGTAAGTCAATACTAGGTGAGATTTACTCCAATGCAATCTCTAAATTTTATAAATCCAAATTAGTCAAGACTAGTTTTACGTATATATTACGAAAACGAACTATGAAAACAAATGAAATGACCCGGTCAAAAGATACAGATCAGTTAGTTATTAAATAAAGATTTAATTTAATTAAACCTAATACATGAACAGTGCAGTAAAGTGTGTAACTTTAAAAAAAGTTGTCCTTATGTTAGGTTTAAAGGCTAAATAAAGGTCAAGTCAGTCAAAATCAAAAGGAAGGGAATTTGCTAAGTTTGCTTTTATTTTTATTTTTAATAAGAATAAATGGAATGGATAATGGTTATGCATTTAAATAATAATAATGTAACAAATAATTTTTTTATTATGTTGAATTTTTATTTTATCTTAAATAAACACAACTTGTGGTCATTTTCATAATATATAATGTCGAAAATAGTATCGATGGGCTATTTGGTTTAAAAAATTCCGAGTTTATAATGGTAATTTAGATTTAGATAATAATCTTTTTTTCAAATTAGGTACTTTATATTTATTATTTAATGTAGGTAGGTAGGGTACTTTATAAAAAATTCAATTCTAGATATTCTCTACTGTAACTGTAAACTAATTGTCAGTTTTTTTTAGATCGAGCAATAACTGCCAAAAAGCACAAAACATTCGGTTGATTTAACAAAATTTCAATGTCAAGTAAGCTGAAATAATAATTAATGCATTGTTGTATTATAGTGTATTACCTAACTAATTTTTCTATATTTTTAATGACGTGATTATAATGTCTATCGTCTTCTATTCAATATAATTTAGCTCTGAAAACCTTAAATATGGCCTCAATTTACAAGTAACGTGTACAAAAGAGGCCATAATAGGGTCCTTCAGAAACCCAACTTTGAATTTAGCGTAGCTGATAGTCATAGCTTTATTTTATTATATAAATAAGCCTTCTGTTCTGGCCATTATTTAAATAATTGTTTTGTTAGTATATCTATTTAGTAGGTATTCTATTTTAATTATAATTCATTCAAGATAAGTATTCAAAATTAATATTAAACTATAATTTGTTTATATTCTCTAGAATTTCAAATGTTCACTAATGGTGGAGGTGGAGTAAGATTAAATGGGAGTAGTGGAAGTAGTACCGGAGCAAGCGAATTAAATGATGCTGCATTGAACTTTATTCGAGTATTTGATTCTTTTGATGTTGTCTTAAATTTACACCATTATCCTCCCATTGAGAATGCTCTCATTGTAAGTATTTAATAATAATTTTTTAAGTTATATCATTGTTCTAATCGTATCTCACGTATAGTATAATTTAGTCATTTAGTTCAGGTCTGAAAAACCGGATTTTGGACTTGATTTTACAAGTAAATACATGTAACCTTGTGGTCAAATTCGGGGTCTTTAGACCTTAACTAGATGAATAGGCGATAAAGATCCTTTGATTTTATTTTGCTATATTTTTTACATTCATGTCAAATGTCATGATGACTCAATTCTTTTTTTAGGATATCAAGGAGGATGCATGTTTATATCCAAAATTATACTCAAGAAAGGAATATCGTAAAGTTTTTGAGAAATGTTCGGAGTTATTATCAAGATTATCTGGAAGATTCAATGAAGTTAAATCGAGGAAATCACCAGCAACATCAAGCTCAAATTTGTCAATACTTACAAAGAATCTACTACTTTTCTTAAATGAAATTGCTCAAAGAAATGACGATGTACAAGTTTTAATAACAAATTTTTATGATCCACTTCACTCAATATCTTCACTTTTTGACTTAAATATGAACTTTAATGATATAAAAATTTTAATTACAAGCTTAGAATTATTTTCACGGGGAATTGTTGTCAGTTGGAAACCTCCCCATTTAGTTTCTCTTGTGAACAAAGTCTTTTATCTTTTACTCAACAAATTTGATGAAATGGACGAAATACTTACAAATGCAAGCATACAATTTATATTGAACTTGTGTGATAAGAATCCTAGTTGTGTCATGATTGTTCGACTTGATGAATATTACAAGCCTCTTTGGAATTTATTCACACTACATATGCGAAGTTCTATGCCGAAAAAATCTGAATTACTTGTCTGCCATGTCTTTTTATGCCTTGAAGAAGTAGTTTATTCTCAACGTCATGCATTTGCTATAAGTATTCTTAAAAGAAATATTGACAAAGCATTTGCAGCATCTTCTGTTGATCCATATTATACAAGTAGAATGCTCGTTCAAATTAAAAATTTAATAATTCTACTCTTAAAAACCATCAAACCAATTTTTACAAATACGTTCGTCAGTTTTAACCAAGCAAATAATGGAGAAGCTAATCAATCAAAATTAGAAAATGATGAACTCTATACAACAGCAACGACCATAAGAAAAGAGACAAATACTTTGATTAAAATGGTTCAAAGCTCAATTTTGACTTTTGTTAAATCAACTCCAATTTTATGTGAAACAAATCCGATTCTTGGTGAGATTCTGAACATTTTGGCCATTGTACCTCCATCCTTTTTAACTTTTGATGACTCTCTGGATAACTTAAAGGTAAATAATTTTTAAATATTATTATTTATTATTAAATATGCATCAGTCATGCATTGCCAGTAATAATAATTATGTGCTAATCTAATATTTTTATTGCGTTATGTTTTCAGTGTAATTTGGAGATTCTTGATATCTATTTAAAGAATAATAAAATTGAATATGAATCTTATGCTCAATTTCTTAAAATATTCGAGAAAGTTTCAAATTTTTTTGATGCAGCTGAAGTGGTCGGTGGATCCGATAAAAGAATTGCCAAGTTTGAAGTATATTTCAAAAATATACTCTTGAAAATGTGTTTGCAAGATAACGATATTTTAGTATACCCTATATCGTACTACACATCATGTTTCAGATTTGTAAGTTTGTCAATTTTTGTATCTAAAAAATATATTTATATAATGATTGTCTATTTTTTCAATTGTTGAAGATGTCTTCAGTTATGGTTTATTATCCAGCTCTGGGTGAAGAAGTAAAGAAGAAATTGCTATTACCATTTGTGAAGGAATTAACATCTCATCTTGGTCAAATTGAATTTGCAACTCATGATCCTGACAACATGCCAATTTCAATATGTTATATTGAACTGCTCAGTCTTTTGGCAAATTTCTCAAGTTCTCCAGGTAAAATATTTATTATTGAAAGTAAATGTAAAGTAAAATTGTAAATTCTAGTCTGAAAGTTTAAATTGTCTTTTTTTTTAAATATATCAGATATTCTTAATTTATTCATGGCTTGTGTGTCGACAAAAGAGGGTTTGTTTCATACTGCAAATTGTATTCTAAAAGGAGAGATTAGAGATATCATGAAAGCATTAAAAATTGCTTCATGTCATGGATTTTCTAGAATTGAGTAAGTAAATCAAAATTTAATAGTAGAATAGGTACCTAGTTTTTAAGTTTAAATATTTAACCACAAGCAGCAGTATTTTAAGCTTTTCATAAATTAAAATTTTTATTTCTCTTTAAAAGTCTGGTTGGCCTAGCTAAAGAGTTGGATAAAATGAGAAAATATGTTGACAGTTTTCCTGATGTGGACCAAACTAGCAGTACGGAAATACAACTCAAAAGGAAACAGATTGAAGCAATGTTAAAATCAATTGAAGAGAAATCAATGAATGCTACTACTGTTGTAAGTTTATTACTTAAAGTTACTTAAATATCTAGTTTAATTTTATATTAGGTTGTCATTTTTTTTTATTACAAGTTACTTTTTTTATAGAATAATACAACAAAGAACAATGAAGATGAATTTCTTTTAACGGACATTGTTAATTATTATAAAATAAAACAAGAAATAAGCGATGAAGAAATCATTGATCTCAAGCAAAACATTTACAATTTAGCTAAAATCAATTCTCAGCTCAAAAAGACAGTAAGTATAGTATAAGTATAAACATATTAATGTAACTACCTAATAAACATATTAATTATATATGATAGGATAGTAGTAGTCGTCTACAGTTTTATTACAATATTATGTATTCCAATTATACTTTGGTTTTTTATTGTAGCTTAATCGTGAGACCGAGATTATGGAGAATAAACTAGTTTTATGTGAACAAAAGGACTATGAACAACTATTATTGCAACAAAAACTTGACAAAGTTTCAAAAGACTCTTCAAAAATATCCAGCAAATTGCAAAGAGTACAAATAAATTTTGATTACTGATTTGTGATTAATAGATTAGTTTACTGATTCTGATTTTATTAATATAGATCTAATAATCATTTTTAAAATTTTAGGAATTAGATGCTCATAAAAAGAATCTCGAGATGGAAAGTGCAATGAAAAGTCAATTAAATGATCAAATTACAAGCTTAGAAGAGCAGGTCAAAAAATTTATTGCTGAGAATAAAGGTAATAAAATATACATACTTACATAGGTAATAGTTTTTACCTTTTATTGTTAATACTTTTTACCCAACTTTTATATGATTAAATTGCCTAAAAATTCTAATATTTTATTTAAAATTTCAAGAAATGAATGACAAAATTAGTAGTTTGGAAGCTTCTGTTAAAAAATCAAAAGAAGACTTGAAGAATGTATCAAATGAACATAAGAAAACAAAAGAGGTTCGTGTATATTGCATTTGTATCAATATCAAGTATATTTAAGAAGTTGAGATGAGATTTGAGATGCCTTATTTATAAGCTATTTACCTAAATAAAAATCACGTTTTGAGTTTTGACCTCAATCTTAATTATTTTTTATAGGAGCTCGCTGAATCGAAGAAGAAAGGTCATCAAATGGAAGCAGAAATCAAAGTTAAAGACGAAGAAAAAAAGAAAATCTGCTTACAACTTGAAAGGGAGAGGCAAATGGTTGATACAATTAGAGGACTTTTAGGGAATCAATACAAAGTTTAATTTTATACTTTCATAATCAGTAATTAATATCAAGCACTCATTCTAAATTTCAAAACCTAATTATAATTATAATTATTCAAAAGTTATCAAAAAATTGTGAATTTTCAGAACATTTTGTATTTTGCTTAATTTAATAAGACGACTTAGGATTAGAACTAATTATCTAAGTTAACTAATTGATCTTTTAATTTTTTTGTAACTTCTTATCTGTACATTAATGCTTCTTAAATAAGTTTAGAATTGAAAAAATATTCAATAATCATTAAATTATTAAAAAATGATTTTATTTTGTATAAATTTTTTTACCAGAAAAAGACTAACTTGAACTTGTGTATAAAATAAAATATCTACTTTGATTAATTGTCTAAATAATTGGTCAGCTTTTTTATTGTTTCAGTGACTATTTTTCTATCGAATTTCCCATCTGTCTCTTTCCCAACTTTCTTTACGAGGCTGTCTAAGGCTCTCTCTTTTTTATTTTCCTTTGGTATATTTCTAAAAATTTTAGGATTCTCTTCGATCACTTTCTGGCATACTTTTTCTATTTCGTCAAGATCTTCGACTTTATACCAATTATTATCAGCAAGAATCTTAATTGAGTATAGAAAAAATTCATTTTTAGCTATAAAGTACCTAGATATTTGCATAACTATATTTAATTACTAGGTCTGGCGTCCTTTCATCTCCATTATATATGATACGCAAAACTTCTCCAGCTTTACCAGTAGTCACTTTATTTGTTTCAATAAGATTAATTATAGCGACAACTATTTCTGGTTTGATGTGACTGAAATAAGATTTGTATAGTTAGTTACATTTTAATTATTCTAAATTACATAGTAAGATAATTTTATTTTACATGAACTTTACCATTCTGAAAATTCCTTATTGGCATTGTTCAAATTCTCCAGCATATAAGTTTGTAAAAAATTGACAACCTTTTGTCCTCTTTCTTCTTTATTTTCAACAAGGTTCATAACAGAAATATAATATTTTAAAAAACCTGGTGTATTCTAAATTTTTAAAATGAACAAATAATGATAAAATTATACTTTTTACATGATTTATAACTTAAATCTTACAAGAATAATAATAGAACTCTCTAGTTTTATCTTGTATTTTTTGACTAACATCTCTCTTGTTGTACTTGGAAGTTCTTTTAATCCTTTCATTATTCTTGCTATATTAACTATATTAGGATTTATATCAGTTTGACGATTTTGTGGGTCATAAATTAGTTTTACTGGAGATAAATTTGGCTCTGGCATAAAGCGATAATCCTGAAATACAAAAAAAGAATCATAAAAAAAGTATTAGCTTTTAAATAATAATACAGTAATAAATTAAGGGTAGAGTAGACTTATTTAAGAAATTCTTTCGAAGTTATGATATGTAACTTACTTGTTTTACTTCTTTATCACGCATTGGTAAAGTTTCTTTAGCATGAGAATCAAAAGATCTAGTTTCATTTACAACAATTCCACCGGCTTCTAGAACTTTAATTTGTCTTTTTACTTCATATTCTATTGCATTTACCACAGAACGAATACTTCCTAGATTTTTTACTTCAGTTCTTGTTCCTAAACCTTCTCCTATTTTATTAACCGAAATATTTGCATCAACACGAAGAGAACCCTCTACAATATATTTTACATTTTACTATCAAGTTAAGAGCTTGAGTAATTTTAAGATTACCTTCCATTTTACAGTCACACGTATTAATTCTTTGCAGTATAAGTAATAATTCTCTGACTAAAGCACCAGCTTCTTCACCATCTCTCAAGTCAGGTTCAAATACAAGTTCCATTAAAGGAATGCCAGCTCGATTTAAATCTATTAAACTCCTAAAATACTATTTTATTTTAGCGATGAGGTTTAATTTTACAAAAATAGAAGTAATTAAATAATATACCTCTGTGCTATATCATCGTGAAGGCTCTTTCCACTGTCTTGTTCAATTTGAAGTTGTTTCAATTTCGATTTATGATAATAAGCTTTACGGTGAATTCCTGGAGTATAAATAATAAACTCTAAAGCTCCATTAATCGCTAAAGGTTTTCTTTGTTGAGTAATTTGGTAACCAGCCTTAAAGTTGTTGTAATTATAAATAAATGAATTAAAAAATGTTTCAAGAAAATTATCTACCTAATTCAAGTGTAAACTGTAACTTACAGGCAAATCAGCATAAAAATAATGTTTCCTATCAAAACTAGTTTCATTGTTAATTGTACATGAGAGGCTAAGAGCAGTTAAAACACCAGCTTCAATACATTTCCTATTTATCACCTAAAATATATCAAAAAATTTATTATATATAGTAAAAATTCCAAAATAATTAGTATTCATACGGGTAATGTTCCAGGTATAGCAGCATCGAATATATTTACATTCGTATTGACAGGTGATGAGTAGTTAATTTTGGCATTTGAAAATAACTTGGATTCAGTGTTAATTTGAGCATGAATTTCGAGTCCAATAACACTTTCCCATCCTTCCCTTGAAAAAATAAGCATAATAAACCATTAAAAAGTCAAGTTACCTAGTTTAAAAAGTAGGTAAGTAAAGATATTTAATTAGAATGTAATTGGCAATATTTGCAATACAATTACATACATTATATTATATTGATATACAATTTATGAAATTGAAGGTATGTTTTGTGATTTGCGAAAATGCGAACTGGACATCTATAGCCTATAGGCTATAGGCTCTAGTGATTATTAGACTTAAATTCTGTTCTGAGAAACCTAATTTTGGCCTCAATTATATTGTTACTACGCTTTTTGCTTTAAATAGGAGTCAAAATCGGGTTTACATAGCTGAATTTAAAAAATTTACATAGTAGAAGTATAGATCGATCATAAAACTACTAAATGACAATTAAAATTCTATATTAATATAATATTATAAAGATTAAAAACTTACTTCCGTTTGATGAATGAAGCTGGTGGTGTAGAAGGTGAAATATTTTGCATTTGTGCTGAAGAAAAATTCCGATATAAATCCTGAATCCATTTGTATTTGTTACATTTATTGAAACTTGACAACGTGATCATAATCACAATTAAATCAAATGTGACCTTTAACCTATTTATTTACCTTGATTATCAGTATCAGTTCTCAATTCTCAACTCAACATACCTACTCAAACTCTCAAATTCTCAACTTCAACTTCAACTTCAATTTTCAAACTTTCAATTCAATTTTATTTACCTACCTAAAAATTTGCGTTAGTGCGAAAAAACCAATAAATAGTTCCTGTTCTGATCCTGAATCCTTCGCTTCGATTCCTGAGTCGAGTTCGAGTCTATTATTTTTCTTTATCGTTCAAAATGTTTTTTTTTTGATTTTTTGTTTTGATTTTGTTATGTTTTTTAATGTTTTTACAATTTTTTTTGATTTTTATTTATAAGCTGGCCAAATTCTTATTTTTAATGAATAGTCAAATAAGACAGGTGATCAAAACAAGTAATAAAATAAAGTAACTTGACAGGCAGATGAAATAGAGAATTCGAATAGATGTGAAGTTTGTATATGGAAAAATCAAAATTGAAGACAAAAACAAGTTGATAAAAAAGTTAAGATTCTTTCTGGATCTGGATCTTCTAACGATTATAATCGAATGATTCCCATTTTGAACAAAACCAAATATCAAACGGCTCATCTCATCATCATCACTATCACCATCAGGGATCGGGATCAGTAACTTATCAATGTGATGTGATGATTTATTGAATTGATCTTTTTGTCCAAATTCAGCAGAGCAGAGGTAAATGCATTAAAGAATTCGTAACTAAATCGATGATGTGATTGTAGATTGTAGTTAGTTAGATGTAATATAATGTTAGTGATCAGGACCTGCCTATAACCTAGACCTAGATCAGTGATCTAGGTTATTATATGTTACCCAAATGGATTTATCCTGAATAATTTTGAATAACCATATTTTTAGGTTCTTCTACTTCTTTAGAAGTATTTTTAATTTTTGTTGGGTGTATCTTGACCTAAATTCTGTCCTGACATAGCTCTGGATTCTATAATCTAGCACCAATAAGCAGTAAGCATCATCAAACTTTCATTTGTCACATCAAATCACAAAGGGGTAAACGATAGCAAAAATTTACTTAATTAAAATTCCATCACCAATCGATTTTTTAGGTCATTTGGAGAA